>JAJJMA010173846.1:0-15061 GCA_023529015.1 Papaver nudicaule
CATTGGAGCATATCACAAGCGATCTTGAAACCCAAATAACCCAAAAATGACCATTAAAGCCTAGATAAACCTCTTGAGAAGAGTAGATAAAACCACCGAAACGGTGTAGATAACTCACCAAAAGATGAGTAGAAAACATTAAAAACTAAACTAAAACACTAAATAAACTAGACAAACAGTGAAGGGAAAGAAAATCTGCTCAGATCCGGCCCCAAAACAGACCAGATCTGAGCAGTTGATGATTGCCGGTGAAAAGGTTTTTTTCTTTGGGAAAGGGGCTGCTAGAGGAGAGAGAGAAAATCTAATTTTCCAAAGAGAAGATCTGAATTTGGATTATTCTCGTGTATGGTGTACGCATATATGGGCATATGGCCCTCTTTTGCTCACATATAGTATCAGCTTGGCACGTGTCTGGCTACCGTGGAACTGATTATACGAGGCTGTGGTGTTGTATATGTACGGAATGAATGACAATGTCGTTACAGCTTGGCACAATGTCGTTACAACCAGATTAACAAAGGTTTGAAAGATTTGTGTACGTCGTTGTTCATTGGGCAGCATGAAATACTGGATATGTCCCCGCTCACCCAGTCCCAGAGCTCTTCTTTGGCCAGTGCTAGAAACGGCTAGTTGAGAAAGCGGTTGAAGCCGCGACAAAAAAAAAAAGAGTAAATAGAATAAAAGCCCCTGATTTGTTTGGACCTTCACAATTAACCTTATAAAGGTTAATTTGAAGTCTACTAGAATCCAATACTTTCATAATTCCATTAATATTCCCGTGTGTTGGTAGATATTTTCTAAAGTTTAGATCTGAAAATTCTATCTATTGGAATCATCGCCTTCATCTTCTACAACTTAACCCACCACCACCACCATTAAAACGGCGACGACCACCACCATCACAATGACGACATTACGATTTTGCCGCCACCACCAAACATTAGTTTCATGAATTCACTGCGTTTCTTCTTCTACTATTACTACTACACTAACACCACCACCACCACCACCACCACCAACAACAGCAGCGGCTCCTGTCGTGATTTTGACAAAAACTCACCAACAACAGCAGCAGCAGCGAAATCAAATTCCGCAAAGGCATCCTGTATTACAACCGCGGCCGCAAACGTCAGTACCAGTAACATACGCGAAGTCATCACTTGGTTTTGTTGTTCATGTTCCACCACCTCCTCCGGCTCGTCCTACGTTATCAGTGTGAGTTTTCTTATGATTTGCGGAATTTGGATTTTGAATGTTTGATGGATTTAGGGTTTCTTAGTAGTTTAATTTGATTTGAGACTTATGGAAATCTGAATTAGGGATTCAACAAATGCATTGTAGAGTTTTTAGAATAATTAGGGAAACGTGAATTGGTCCCAATTCATTCAAGGGTGTTTATAATGGAAGAAGGGTTGCGATTGAGAAGATTAGAGGGTGTGAGGGGAAAGGCATATCAGTTTGAGATTCGGCGAGACTTGTTGGAGTTGATGAGGTGTGGGCACAAGTGTATTCTGCAGTTTCATGGAGTTTGCATCGATGAGAATCACGGGTTATGTGGTGTTTAAATTGATGGAAGGAGGGTCACTTCATGATGTAATCCTCAAGGGGAAGAATCTTCTGGCTAGAGAGATTGTAAGGATTTCGACAGATGTTGCCGAAGGGGTCAAATTTATGAATGATCATGGCGTGTCTTATAGAGACCTGAACGCAAACAGGATCCTTCTGGATCGACAGGGAAATGCTTGTTTAGGGGATATGGGTATTGTCAGTCTGCCAGAACATGGGGGAAGTGATGGAATACGAAACAGATGGTTACCGATGGTTAGCTCCTGAGGTTTGTTTCCCCTATCTTTTAGCTTTTTTATAGACCAATTTAGCTTGTTTTCTGACTGAAACAATAAACTCAGTGCATCCATGAAAAGGTAAACTATCTACGTTGTCTAGTATTAGCAACCGTCTTTTGATTCGAAAATGATACTATGAACTAGTTTGAGATAGACATATTGAATTACATTTGCTAATATCTTCCAATTAGTCAATGTATATAGGTCCCAAAGAATGAATTACTTGTTTGTGACAATTAGATGCTGCAATTCAAGTGGGTGGCTATGAGATGGCCAAGATTTCATATTCGTTCAGTGAGACCCCATTTGTGAATTAAATTTTGGGGAGTCCACAAAGACACGAAATTGTTCGTAAGAAGGTTGTAAGTAGGAGTAGGTATATATTGACATCAACAGTTCAATGGCAAATGTGTTGGCATTAGGAGTTGAACTCGATATACCAAGCGCACATGAGATCCATGGAAAGGTAAAGATGGTAATTTGTATGGATACCAAGAAAAGAATGTGGCTAGTGCAAATAGCATTAACACAAGTGCCAGGTTTGGATTTTTTATTAGGCTTTGAATGATATGAAACTTTAGTTTATAATTTCCTTCATGAACCTGTGGTGCAATGATAGCACAACTGACTCAATGTCAGAGAATGCGTGTTCGAGTCACGTCGGGTTCACTCATTCGTGTTAACTTGCCAACTTAACAACTAATTTTGGTGTCTAGTTGGCAACTAGACACCAAAATCTGGTGTGTGGCGTACAATCATGGTGTCTAGTTTGCAACTGGACACCAAAATCTGGTGTGCACAGGGTTCCTGTTGCATACAATCATGGTGTCTAGTTGGCAACTAGACACATAAAATGTTGTCTAGTTTGCAACTAGACACCAAAATCCGGTCTGCACATGGTTCCTGTTGCATACAATCATGGGGTCTAGTTGGCAACTAGACACATAAAATGTTGTCCAGTTTGCAACTAGACACCAAAATCTGATGGTGTAAAGAAAGTCATGTTGGAACTATAATTTGTCGGTGGTGGCGGCGGCGGCGGCAGCGACGGAGGTGGTGATTGCTGGAGGCGGCGAAAGGTGGTGGTGGTTGTTGGTGGTGTAGGTGGTGGTGGTTGCATGAGGAGGTTGTAGTGGTGGTGGTTGGTGATGGCGGCGGAAGGTGGTGGTGGTGGTTGCTGGAGAGGGTCGTGGTGGTGGTTGTTGGAGGAGGTGGTGGTGGCGGTTGTTGGTGCGATAGTGGTGGTAGGGGTGCGATAGTGGTGGTGGTGGCGGAGGTGGTGTTTGTTATGGTGACGATGGTAGGAGGTGGTGGTTAACATTTTTTGTGTTTTTGAAATGAAAATATGTTATGTAGAATAAAATGAGAAAGAATTACAAAAAAGAGGGTACTTAAGGAATGAAATTATAGTAGGGGTATTTATAAAGTTGAATAAAGCTAAATTTTTGGGGTTAAAATTATAGGGGTATTTAATTAATTTTCTCAACAAAAAAAAAAATAGAATAAATTTAGAAAGGGGTTGATTTTTTCTTTTTTGAACGAAACAAATTGCTTTATTAATATATAGGAGTATTACAACCATGGTTACAAACCTTACAGCACATCCAAAATATTGCAACCAACAAACAAACGTACAAAAAGAAATACTCCCATATAGCGTACATAGTGTCAAGGGTAGAGTCCATGATTCGATAGGAGAGAAACTGCATCAATCCAAGCTTTGGCCGAAGAGTAACATACCAGCTGAGTCTAACCGAATCCAACAACGAAAGGTTAAATGACCATCCACAAGAATGGCCTGAATTTTTATAGGTGAAACAAATGATCAAACCCATGTACAAAGGGTAATCCCAAACGAAACCTCCAAGAACCAAAAACCAAAGCATGAGTTGAATATGGAATTTTTGACTACACCGTAGAAGACTCAGACGATAAAACGAGTAAAGCAGAACACCGGACACGCAGGAATCCCAAATAGCAACAACCAAACAAACTACATACCTAAAACCTCCTTCTTTGTCCACATCAGGAACCCTTCTCCCAGAAGTAATTTCCTATTTTGTCTTTTTGTTGTTTAGAAAATGCCAAACCTTTGTACCATCCTCATAGTTAAAATTCTCTATCTCTCTTGGAATCACGTGGGAAAGATTGTTTAACCTTAGTAATCTTATCTTACTCCCACCATAAAGAGTTGTTGTGAATAATCCAACGTAACACGCGGCCAAGAAATAACAAGAAATGTCAGGTTTTTTCGGTTGCCATTTTGCCACGTATATCTCCCACAAAACACCAAAGAGCATCCAAATTTGGTGAGCAACACGTGTCAAAACATAGCTGATTGCCCTGGTAACCGTGTTAGGAAGAGATTGGGCCCAAAAAAAATTGGTACGACCTGGACTTGCTGAAAGAATCGGGGTAATCGATACGAACTCAGGATAGTAAGAGTTGACTCGGTGTTAAAAATAGAGTTAGTGAAAAATCCGAAATTGCATCTAACACAGAAAGAAACACCTGACTTTTGGATGAAGTACCCAGAAATCATTGGATCAACAGCAGAAAACGCATGAATGAAGACTAATAGATTAAAGTTAGTACCATGAGTCTCTCGATCCAAGGATTCACCCTCTATGAATGTGAAAGGTCGAAACTTCCAAATAGATTGCCAAACTTTCATCATTAGCCGATCAAAATCCCAAGCTCCTTTATGCGTTAATGATAGTCGAAAGAATCTCAACAGCCGGTAAAGGAATGAATCACCCCTCATTGAGCGGAATTGTTGAGATAAGGAGATTAGGAGATCATATAGGTGAAATCTAGATTTAATTTGAAAAATCAAGTCATGAGAGAAGTTTGAGCAAGGTTGTAATAATTGCAAGTTTAGATGTGAGATAGCCACGGTATGTTGAGGATTGAGTGCAGACCAACAAAAGAGAAGACTAAGAAGATCTCCCCCATGAATTTGTGTTAGTTTGGTGAACTTGGGGAGGGATTTTACCGAAGCACAACAGCCATTAGATAGACAAAACAAGGCACATAAACAGAAGACCATTCGAAGAACAAGGAAAGCAGAAACAAACCTTTTAACCAAAAAACAATAGCAAGAAAAGAAAAAACAAGAGTAATAGATGCAAAAAGAACAAAACCTAACAGAGGGGATGAAAATTACATTGGTTAAGATTAACCCTTATATAGGTGTTCCTGTAATAGATGTCCTCTTGCTGTGTTAAGAATAATCTGCTGCCATACTTTAATTTCAAAGAGAGGAAGTTTGAAAGGAGTTTTCCTTTTCTTGGGTTTTCGAAAGGGGTTGATGCTCAGCTTGTAGCTAGGTTGCCAATATTTTTTTTGTAATTCAATGAAATAATACAATTTCAATCTAGGTATTATATATATATATTGTAGTGTTGGAAACGGAAAGTGTTTCACGTTTTAACATAATTTAAGATATAATGGACTAGAATTCCATGGGTTAGTACTTCCATGAGCTAATTTGAGTAATAATGTGCGCTAAATGGCAAATTCTTACAAAAAAAAATTAGTCAAATTTTATTGGGACAAAAACAGGGACAGGTATAACCAGGTTTAACCCCTTGCTAGGTTCGTCCCTGCACCGCTCCCTCCCCTAATAAATTTCCACTCGTTAATATGCCGCATTATTTGCGAGTAGGGAGATAGAGACGATATCTTAAATATATGATATTGATTCTAATAACGAATGTAATGTTATACACTAAGATTTTTATTATAGGGAAAACTAAAATAGAGTGGGAAAATTGTTTAACATACTCAAAGTTCTCGGTTCTTGTTAATGGATCGTCTCATAGATACTTTGGAAGTGACAAGGGACTTCGTCAAGGTGATCCACTTTCTCCTTTTCTCTTTACTATCGTTGGTGAAGTCCTAAGTTGTATGTTGAGTAAAGCACAAGAACTTGATCAAATCTCAGGTTTTTCGGTGAAGGAGGAGGGAACAAAAATAAATCATTTGCAATTTGCCGATGATACTATCATTTTCCTTGATGCTAAGAGAGAACAAGTTGATGCCCTTTGATACCTTCTTCTTTGTTTCGAGCTAACTTCGTGTTTGAAGATAAATTTCTCTAAAAGTAGCTTATTTGGTGTTGCTTTCAAAGAGGGAATTGAAGATTTTGCTAACATGTTAGGTTGCAAGTTTGCTAGTTTTCCTAGCATCTAGTATGTTGGTCTTCCTTTGGGAGACAAGGTTGGAGGTACTCAAAAATGGGAAAAAACACTTGAAACTTGTGCGAAAAGGATTGCATCTTGGAGCGGAAAAACATTATCAAGAGGAGGCAAGTTAACTCTCATCAAAAGTGTTTTGGCTAGCTTATCAATTTATTATCTCTCCATTTTTCTTGCTCCATGCTTCATAACTAAGAAAATTGATAAAGTTGTGAGAAAATTCTTATGGGATGATGATCCTAACAAGAAAATAATTCACAATGTTTGTTGGAAAATTGTTGTAAAACCAAAGGTAAAAGGTGGTCTTGGTATTCGTAGAACCAAACAAGTGAACTCGGCTTTGCTAAAAAAATGGTGGTGGCGTTTTGGTATAGAGAAAGATGCTTTGTGGAGGAAAATTATAGTTGAGAAATTTGGCGAAACAAATACCGGTTGGGAAACTCTCCAACCAAAGGGATCAAAAGGAGGTAGCTTGTGGTTCAATATCTATAAAGAGCTTGAAGATTTCAACAAAAGTATTAGATTCAATATTGGTGCGGGTAAGGAGACTAGATTTTGCGAAGATTCTTGGCTTGGTGAAGGAAGACTTTGTGATATGTTCCCTTTGGCATATGAAGCTTCAAGGACCAAGGAGTTTGTGGTGGCTAGAATGTATGAAGTTGGGGAATGTGGTATAAGGTGGCGGTTTATGTCTAGACAAAGATACTCTCGATCCATCTCAAGTGAAGTATTAAATATTTCAAATCTTCTTTCTTCCATCTCTATTCAAGAAGGTGTAATAGATAGCCGAATTTGGGTTGGAAATGCACATGGAAAATATACGGTTAAGGATGGTATTAGAATTGAAGAAGATCAAGATGAACCAAATGTTTCAACCGATGTTGTTTGGAGTCGGGAGTATCCTAGCAAAATCAACTTTTTTGTATGGCTTCTTTTTCATGATAAGATAATGTCGGCGGATAAGTTAATAAGAAGGGGAATGGATGTTTTAAACTTGTGTTGCTTTTGTGAAGAAAATGACGAAACTAGCTCGCATTTGTTTTATGATTGTTGGAGAACTCGAAGAATTTGTAATTATTTTGTTGAAGGAAGTCGCGTTCGGTGGACTTATGATTCAAACGTTACAACTAATGTGAAGTCTTGGAAGGTTAATCGGGCAGATGAAAGACTTAGTCAAATTTGGAACAACATCCCAGTTGCAATATGGTGGTGCATATGGAGAAAAAGAAATGCAAGAACGTTTGAAAACAAAAGGAAAAATTTAATAAGTCTCATTAGAGATATTAAACTACAAGCATTTTTTCGGGCCGAATCAAATACAAAGATGATGGAGCTAACGGCGAATACGGTGATAACTTTATGGGATTCTTTATTCCGAATTTCATGAGATTTTTTTTTTTTTTTTGTGGTTGGGTTCCGAATTCTCTTTCGGCTCCCTTTTCTTTTTTTGCTTTCGATTGTAATCATTGGGTTGAGTTACCCCTCTTAAATACCTCATTTTCAATTAATTCCCTCTTTGACCGATCAAAAAAAAAAAAATGGACTGGGGAAAGCTGACTCTTGGTCAAACAAAAATGACTTGGAGATAATATGGGCGGAAAATAAAAGCTTATCTTCCCTCGTCAATTTTTTATTACAAATTAGTACTTTGGTGTTTTTTTTTTTTTTTTTTGCTATACAAAATGTAGTTGCTAGAAATACTACACAACACAATTAAGGAAGACAAGATAAGTGTATGTTCTCATTTATTGATATGAACAATTTGGGATCCCTCCTTTGGAGGTAGAATGATACGTATGATCTCCGTACTCTTGATGACTAGAGTTATTAGGGCGGAATTCAAAATAACAATAGACGAAAATAGGAAAACACGAGAACCAATTCGAAGAAACTATCTTCTCTAGATTATGAATAAGAAAACAATTACAATTCTCTCTTTCACACTCACAATCTCACTAAACAATTTAAACCCTAAATTGTTTGCTAAGCTTGCTTTTGCAACACGATGGTTACCTCGCAAACTTCTTCTCTAGATTTACTAGATGCCTACGGTGTCTAAGCTATGAGCCAAGCACCTCTATTTATGTGGTTTGGTTTCCCTAAACCTGTTAGGAATATATTTCCTTATTTAATTAGGACATATATCCTTCTTTAGGAAGTTATTTCCTTATCTAGGAATCCTTCCTTAATAACAATCCTACTCTATATAGGTTTTCTTCCCTAAATAGGGTTCTTCCCTTAATTAACTTGAGGTTAAACTAAGTTCCTAAAGAGACTAGGATACACCTGTATCATGGGCCCCCCCCCTTTAAGAACTTGAACTCTTGTGAAAGTTAGAAATGGAGATTAGGGAACTCGTGAGTTCCTTTCTCCCTCTTGAACCATCTCGCGTTGCTTGAAACTTGACCTTGACGTATAATTTGGAAAGTCTTCTTCTCTCCCCGTCGTGTCTTTAACTCCATAATGCAATTCTCCTTGAGTGGTTCTTCTTGATCAAACCAAAAGTTTTCCGCTCGTGGCAAGATCATCTTATCACCTCCATTTGATAATGGTGGATCAAACCGCTTCAACCTTCCTAGGTTGTCTTCTTGTCGTTTGGTTAGATTCTCCAAACATACTCTACTCGGCTTCTCCTCAGGAGAACGGTTCGCAAGTAAAATGATTTTCATTGGCATTCACCAACCGCTTAGCCTGAGTTGATGTAATCAAGCTTGCTCCCTCGAGAGGAGTGTCTATAGCTCGTATTACAAAAGTCTCTTCATCTTTGGTAAAAGTATACTTTTGTTCCCTTCTATGTAGAGTTCCATATCGATCCCATAAGTAAGGGCTACCCAATATAACCTGACAAACATCCAATAGAACTACGTCGCATGTAACCTTGTCAATGTAGGACTCACCTAGAGCAAACTTGAACGTACACTGTTGCGTAACTTGTAACCCTCCTTTCTTTTGGAGCCACCCCAATGGATATGGCGTTGGATGCTTCAATGTCTTCAAACCTAACTTTTCTACCAAAGAATGTGAAATTAAATTCTTCTGACTTCCTGGGTCAATAATAGCATCAACCGGTATTGTCTTAACCTGCATATTCACTATGAAGAGTCGTTCCCTAGGATCATCTTTAGTAGGTCCTTCCATTGCGCCTGTCATCAGAGAAAGCTTTGAAATAGGTTCTTTTAGCCCTTGGACTTCTTTTGGAGTTTGAGAGACTAGTGTTGTCTTCTCCCAACACTTTTAACCCTTTTTGGCTTTAGATGAGGATGCTTCTCCCAACACTTGTCTACAATATGCCATGTTTGTTTGCAATATGTGCAAATCAAACCTCCTACGTCGTTGAACTTCCCTTCTTCGTTGCTTCTTTCATCTCCTTCAACGGCGGAACCTCCAGATTTTCCCTTGGGATTTCCCTTCGAGTCAGATTTCTTAAGCCTGCCTTCAATGGCATAAGCTTTTATGCTTTCTTCAGTGATTGTATCGACTGAAAACATCTTCAACTCCTTCCGTATATACTCACGGAGCCCAGAAATATACTTCATATATGTTGCATTATCTCCAAGGTCTAAATTTAAAACCATAGCTTGGTTTTGAAATTCCGAAGTATATTCTTGCACAGATTGGTTGTATTCTTGCTTCAAGTTGAACCACTTGAACCATCTTTCCTCAAGGTAGCCAACCGGATAAAACTGTTTCCTTATGACTTCCTTGAACTTCTTCCACGACAATGCTCCCTGGTTTTGTCTTCTATAAGCCTTCTACCATATAAGAGCATGCTTTTGTAGCTTCAATGTCGCACAAGTAATCTTTCTTCCTGAATTGAACTTGTCAAAGGAAAAATACATCTCTAGACGCTCTATCCAATCATCTAACTTATCAATGTCGATACTCCCATCAAAGTGTGGAATTTCAACATGGAAATCGATTTTCAGATTACTTTGTTTCTTACCAAGAGGTTTGGTTTCTTTAGGTTCTTTGGTTTCTTCTCCATCCCCTAGATCTTCTTTTTCCTCATCCTCTGGTTCATCTTCTTCTTCCTCGTCATCCGTAACCTCAGATGGAGTCTTACTCATCTTTTTCTTCGGCCCGGGTGTATTGGAAAGAATACATTCCTTCAACTCTTTAAGAGTGTCTTGAATTAACTTCATGTCTGTTTGTAAAGTAGCTACCTTCTCCTCAGTAGTCTTCGGAGTATCATCACCCTTAGGTTCTTCGCCTGTCTTCATCCTAGGGTTCCTTGTTCTCTTAACGTCTTCCTGCTTTACGAGTAACTCACCAAGCTTCTTGTAGAGAGATCTAGTGAAGACCATAAACCACAGCACTTCCCTAAAAAGGTGCTAACTAAGCTCTGATACCAACTTGATACGTATAATCTCCGTACTCTTGATGACTAGAGTTATTAGGGCGGAATTCAAAATAACAATAGACGAAAATAGGAAAACACGAGAACCAATTCGAAGAAACTATCTTCTCTAGATTATAAACAAGAAAACAATTACAATTCTCTCTTTCACGCTCACAATCTCACTAAACAATTTAAACCCTAAATTGTTTGCTAAGCTTGCTTTTGCAACACGATGGTTACCTCGCAAACTTCTTCTCTAGATTTACTAGATGCCTACGGTGTCTAAGCTATGAGCCAAGCACCTCTATTTATGTGGTTTGGTTTCCCTAAACCTCTTAGGAATATATTTCCTTATTTAGGACATATATCCTTCTTTAGGAAGTTATTTCCTTATCTAGGAATCCTTCCTTAATAACAATCCTACTCTATATAGGCTTTCTTCCCTAAATAGGGTTCTTCCCTAAATTAACTTGAGGTTAAACTAAGTTCCTAAAGAGACTAGGATACACCTGTATCATAAAAGGTCTCTGTTTATAGGGATCAGTGAGGTATGATCCCACGGTGATCCAGTGCTACTTAGCTGGTTAACAGTATAGCTGACCGTGTCGATTTACATACCTTCCCACCGCTGCGCGGAGGGAATCGGGGTCATGTCAGTTACATTAGTTGGGGAGCGGAAGCTATTCCCTTTGATCATATCCTATCACATTACCAGGTTGCGAGGATATACATAGGGTCCTCCGCTCTATACTGTTATTTCTAAGTGAGTAGCTAGACTTCCTCCGGAGATGCTGATAAGAATCGAGTTCCGAATGCAAAATGTTATCAATGAAGAAAGGCAACATCACTATATAAAGGGAAAAAATGACAAAATTACCCTTCACTTTAATACAAGACTTAATAGAGAGTCGAGGATGAACATCAAGCAATCAAGGAAGAAGGCGATGGACGCAGACCCTTAAGAAGAAAAAAAAAACGAGCAGCAAAACATCAACGTCACTGAAAATTCCCACAAAAATTTCCAAAATGGTGAAAGACATTAAAATAATTAGACAAATATGAATATTTAATATCTAACCACAAGGGTCAAAATTCAGCGCACACCAAGCAGAGTACGACGTACCTCCGCTCAGACAAAAAACAATATCCCCACCTATAATCTTCCTACGGCTGATCAAAAAGGGGGAAGAATAGGGATACTACTCTTCATTTGTACCCTAAAAAACATTCACACCAAAATCGACTAAGGAACGAACCACACCAGTGCACATCAAAATCATCCGCAAAAACCGACTAAGGAACGAACCGCAAAATGTAGAAAATCGTCCAAAGAAGCATCTGAAGATAAGTGTTTCCCATGCAATCAATTATCTCGAGGTTCATAAACAAAAGGGCAGAATGTGGATACCATATTCCATATGTATCATATATAAAGGCCACACTAGCAGCGCACCAAGATCAGAAGGAGGCAACACACACCGGAGGAAGTCTAGCTACTCACTTAGCAATAACAGTATTGAGCGAAGGACCCTATGTATTATCCCCGCAACCACTCAATGTAATATGATACGAGCGGAGGGAATATCCTCCGCTCCCCAACTCATGTAACCTACATAGTCGGACCCCAGTTTCTTCCACGCAGCGGAGGCAAGGTATGTAAACCGACATGGTCAGTTGTACTGTTAACCAGCTAAGTAGCATTGAATCACCAAGGGGTCATTCCTCAGTGGTCCCTATAAATAGAGACCCTCTATACCCCCAAATAGAGGATCCCAAGTTGTTCATATCAATAAATGAGAACTTACCACTCAATTTGTCTTCTTTACTTGTGTTAGTATTACTGGGGTGTCTTGATAGGTGCCTAAAACACCTTAAATAATATAAATTGGTTATGATTTCTTTGTTTTTTTCTTTTGAATTATTTTGTATTACTCTTGTTTTCTATTTTGTAGCGTTTATTAGGTTGAATCATCCAAAAAGAACTAAAAGTGCTAAAATGAGCAAGGAAACAAAGAGCAACAAGAGAAGAAAGATCAAAGATCAGGTTCTACTCATCCAAATACGGATTTTCTTGGCTATCTTAAAGAGAATTGAAATACGAAGCCAAAGACAAAAGAATCAAGTCAATCCGAGATCGGAAGAAGAAGTTATGAGCATAACTGTCGATTAAAAGATGAAAATAAAAAAATAGGCTAAAAACGGGAACTGCTACAGGGAGTTCTGTTTTATACCTTTACTAGTATCTAACCTGTGCCATAATGGCACGTACATGGATTCTTTTTGTTGACAAAATACACTGACAGGTTATGTTCTTACAAAGCAGCCACTTATGAATGGCAAAAATTATGTTCCACTGACGATCGATAGTGGCTCCCGATTTTGGATCCACTAAGTTTTAGAATTAGGCCCAATAGAGAGTGGATCAACTAAGTTTTAAAATTAGGCCCAACAGAAAGTGGATCCACTAAGTTTTTTTATCGCTTTTAACATACAGTAAAACACTATCATACTCAAATTCGAAAATTCCAAAACCGACACCAATAAAATCAATAAGTACATTAACAAAACCATCATACTTAAATCAGAACTGTTTTAAGAAGAGAATTGGGCACTGTAGGTATATGTTTTGAACAACTGAAATCAACACTGTTTTGGAACCTAATAGGTTAAAACCTTGAGCTTCAAACATGCTTCTGTCAGAAGGAGCTAAATTAAGCTTTTTGTTTCATTTTTCAAACTGACCGAACATATAACTTCATTGTGGATTCATGAACAAACATTTTGAGGTCTTATGGCAATAACCCTTAATCATATTAGTCGTTTTTCTTATTTCCTTGAACAGATAATTTGCCAACAAATTGATTACTTATCATTCTGTAGGTGCAAAATACTCGCTCCACTGACAGTTTTTTTCCTTCTTTTCAACAAATATGTCTCTTCACATACCTTGAAACAATGAAGAAATTGTAAACATCAAACCTAAATACCAAAAGACACACAAAACCCAAGTTTAAGAAATCAAACTCAAGATTACAGAACCTATAATTAATCAAAAATCAAAATAAACCTTAAAACCTGAATACACAAATCTGCAAACCGAAATATGAAAGCAGAAATTCAAGACTACCACTCGTCATGTTCAAATAAATTACAGATCACAAACACTAATTGGAACCCAAAATTGTTTTCAGATGTCGTCACTAAGAGTCTAAGACATGCTCATAAATCCTTAAAGTGTCCTCTTAAAAGATAAAGCTTCCTACTGAGAGAAAGACACAGGAGACTATCAACATTTCTTCGGGCAACACCATGTACATTCCTGGAGACAGGTTTTGTAGTACGACTATTATTAATCTAGTTTGTAAGCTAAATGATGTTATGCATGTTCTCCAAAAGAATTAACCTTGTACTTGACTTCTTTCTATTGTTGATCTTATCAATCCTATGTTTCGATTTGTAACATATAATCCTGGCTCCCGAATGTTACGGTATCCAAGGTTGAAATTACCCGTTCTTATTTTTTTCGTTTCCGAATATGCTTGTAGACGGGATGGTGGGAAGGCATTTCAAAAAACTCAGATGTACCCTATGGTTGAATCATTCGTATAAGTGTAGAACATGGGAGACATGTGGCACGAAGTTATAGTTCCCGGTAAGATGGCGGATTATAGTGGGTTTTTCTTCTAAATTTTATCTCTGTCTCCCTCAGATGATCAATCTTACCACTATTTCTTTTTATCAATCTGTTTAGTTATGAAAAAAATCAAAGATTCCTTACTAATCAATTACTGCTACTTTTTTGCTATATACCGAATACACGGTAAAAAGGAGCACATATCATCTGTGACAGGAGATACAAACCTGGTTTCGAGATGGAAAGAAAGAAACAATATAAAAGGACATGGCATTTCGAGATGGAAGGAAAGAAACAATATAAAAGGACATGGAATTTCGAAATGGAAGGAAAGAAACAATATAAAAGGACATGGCAAAAACATTGACATACAATACCTTTCGCAGATAAGGGAAAATAAAGGTTCATCACGCAACTAAAAACACGAAGCAATGAAAACTTATGAAGTAAAAACTATACTGATGATAAGTATTTAACTAACTTATATGCCAAATTGTATCTAGGGCATTGTACTACTTAAGATCAAACTAAGGAGCCTATGGTACAAGTCTACTTGTATATGCCAAAGTCCACATTGTTTAACAATACCTCCGTAGTTCCTCAAATGCACATCGATTAAACAATCAGATACACAATCCTCACCCCCCAGCTATCCACTCATACAATTCATCAGTAGCTACATACAAATTACAAAAGAAATATCTGGAGCAATCGAATTACACAGTATGTACTATACCTCTCTACACTGACCATAGAGTTGGCTATCTTTCTAATTGTATATGTTGAGACTATTAGTCCCACATTGTATGGCCAATATAAGATCCTGCCATTAATAATCTTATGGGCAACTCCACTCATTGCCATTGGTTTTGAGTTGGATGCCTGTAAACTTTCATATGGTATCAGAGCAGGCTATTTGTGACGAGTCTAAAATGACCGCACCTCTACTCCGCGTCACCCGGTTATATGTCCACGTGTTAGACCCAACAAGGCTACACGTGAGGGGGCGTGTTGAGACTATTAGTCCCCACATTGTATGGGTAAT
>JAJJMA010173850.1:0-15492 GCA_023529015.1 Papaver nudicaule
AACTGTAACAGACAGTGCTGTTGTCGGTATATAAGCTTGTCTGTTGTCCTTTGTCCTGTAGGTTTGGTTTTTGTAAATCAGAAAGAATTTCTTTTTGGTATCAGAGCCATAAGGGCCTGATAACCTTGTTTCTTTCTTTGCTTCCGCCATTATTGCTTCGTTGTTAAGCTTCTCAAGATTTCTGATCTTGATTTTCTTTCATAAACTTTGTTTTCTTTTTCATCTCTTCACTCATTTTTCTTGAAATTTTCTTTCTGATTCATCATGGAATCATCAATCACTCGAATTCCTTTGAATACTATTCACAATGTAGTACCTGTTAAACTTCAAGATCACAATTATATCACATGGAAGGCTTTAATGATACCTTTATTCAGAAGATTTAGAGTTCTTGGCTATATTGATGGTTCTAAACCATGTCCTGCAGAGTTCACTACAAGAACAAATCAAACTAATTAATGGAAATGTCAATCCGGCTTATACTCTATGGAATGAAGAAGATCAAACACTTCTGTTGTGGATTCAAAGCACAATTTCTGAGAATGTAATCTCTTATGTTGCTGGTCCTGCTACTTCTTTTGAACTTTGGAGAGTGATTGAAGAGAGGTTTGCAAAATACTCATCTACACACATCATTCAGCTACGAACCAAATTGGCCTCAATAAAGCAAGGTAACAGTTCTATTTCTGCTTACTTAACTGAAATCAAGAAATTGTCAGATTATCTTTCTGCTGCTGGATCTCCTATTTCTGATGCTGAGTTACTTGTGAGTGTGTTGAATGGTCTTTCTTCGACTTATGATTCATTTGCTACTTCTATTAGAGTACGCAATCCTCCTGTCACAATGAATGAACTTCATAATCTGTTGTTGAGTGAAGAGATTGTTAATAATGATAGATCTAAATCTGTTCTTCGGCTTGATGAGAGCAAAGCCTTTTCAGCTATTAGACCAAATCAGTTTCATAGGTCTTTTCCAAATCAGTATTTTAGACCAAATTCTTTTTCTCATCAATTTCCATCAAGAAATTCCTTCAATTTTAGACCACAACATAGATCAAATTTCTTTCATGGTCAAAGTTCTGGTTCTTCTAGTTATGTACCAAACAAGAATCATTCAGGAAATATTGCTTCTACTTCTACTGCTGGAAATTGTGCTAGTGCTGCACCAAAGGTTACATGTCAGATATGCTTCAAGCTTGGTCATAGTGTTATAGAATGTAATCAGAGGATGAATTTTGCCTATCAAGGAAGACCTATTCCACATAATCTTCATGCTATGATGGCTAGTGCTGATATTATGGGTGACAATCCTTGGTATGTTGATAGTGCTGCTACCAATCATATTACTTCTGATGTGAATGATCTTATGGAGTGTCAATCATATAATGGAACTGAGAATGTTGCTACTGCAAATGGAGAAGGAATGCAGATTGCTGATATAGGTAACTCATCTAAACTCTTATTTGATAATGAAGTAAAATTGCAAAACATTTTGCATATACCAACTGCATCTCATAAACTGTTATCTGTTCACAAGTTAACTAAAGCAAATAATTGGAGTATAACTTTTGAGCATGATAAATTCTGTGTGAAGGATCTGAAATCTGGGAAGAGTATTTTCCAAGGGCTGAGTAAGAATGGATTGTACCCTCTGAAGTTTGCTGATGTGTCAAGATTAAATGGTGTTATAAAGAAGACTGCTGGTACTTCAAGGCCTATTGCTTTTGCTGCTGTTTCTGCTAGTGTGTGTGGTGTGAATTCTGCTAATAAAGTGACTGCTGCTGTGCTTCACAAAAGACTTGGACATCCATCTTTTCAGTCTTTACAAAGAATATGTCACAGCATGTCTATTACTGTTTCTACTTCTTTTGTGTGTAAGGAATGTCAGCTAGGTAGAGCACATAAGTTGCCTTTTGGGATGTCTACTACTTGTTCTACACAGCCATTGCAGTTGTTGCATATGGACTTATGGGGTCCTAGTCCTGTAACATCTAATAGTGGATATAACTATTACTGCAATATAATAGATGATTTCAGTAAATTTTGTTGGATTTTTCCTTTAGCAAGAAAATCAGATTTTACTTCAGCTTTTCAGAGATTTAAGCATCAAGTAGAAAATTACTTTGATCTCAAAATTAAGGTCATTAGATCTGATGGAGGAGGAGAGTTTATCAGTAATGAGCTTGATGCTATTCTTGGAGATTGTGGTGTTATCCATCAATTTAGTTGTCCTCACACTCCAGAGCAGAATGGAGTGGCTGAGAGAAAACACAGGCATTTGGTTGAATTGGGCAGGACATTATTGATTCAATAAAATTTGTCAGACAACTTTTGGGTTGATGTTTTTTTAACAGCAAATTATCTTATCAACAGATTGCTTGTTGCTTCTTTGCAGTTTGTGTCACCTCTTGAAGTTTTATATAAGCAAGTACCAAATTATCAAGATATGAGAGTGTTTGGGTGTGCTTGCTATCCTTGGTTAAGACCATATACCAGTAACAAATTGGAATCCAGAAGTCAGCTGTGTATATTTTTAGGCTATTCAACTAAGTCTAAAGGATACAAGTGTTTTGATCCAGTATCTAAGAAGGTGTATATTTCAAGGCATGTCAAATTTGATGAAGAGCTTTTTCCTGCTATAGCTTTTAAACTGTTTAATGTGGCTAATACTTCTAGAACTGTGTTGTTTCCTGCTAATGAGTCTACTACTGATGCAAGTGTGGCAGATTATGAACCTGACACAATAAGTGATTCCACTCATTTACATTCTTCAATCCAGCAAGGTAATTCTTCTTCAAGGGAGTGTGTTTCTTCACCAACTTCAGCAGTTTTGGCTTCTTCTTCAACTCATACTATGAGGACAAGGGCTAAGAATGGAATTTTCAAGCCAAAAGGATTCTGTACAACCAGGTATCCTTTGTCTCTTGCTTTACTGTCTAAAATTTCTGATAGTACTCCAACATCTTATGCTCAAGCTAAAAGAATGCCAAAGTGGGTTAGGTCTATGGGTGAAGAGAATACAGCACTGAAAAATGTAGGAACTTGGTCTCTTGTGAAATATGAGGGACAAAATTTAATTGGCTATAAATGGGTCTATAAGACTAAGTATAAACCAAATGGTGAAGAAGATAGGTTGAAGTCAAGATTGGTGGCACAAGGATGTGGTCAACAAGAGGGAATTGATTACACTGAGACTTTCAGTCCAGTTGCAAAACCTACAACAATCAGATTAGTATTGTCTGTTGCTGTTCATAATGACTGGGAAGTCAAACAACTTGACATTAGTAATGCATTCTTGCATGGTGATCTTAAAGAAGAAGTGTACATGGTTCAACCTAATGGTTTTGAAGATCCAGAGTTTCCTGACTATGTTTGCAAGCTACATAATTAAGTCAATTTATGGTCTAAAGCAAGCACTAAGGGCTTGGTATGAGAAGTTATATTCTTCTTTACTAGGCATGGGCTTTCAAGCTTCCTTAGCTGATACTTCATTGTTTGTTCTGAAGTCTTAGAATCAAATGGTTTATGTTTTAGTATATGTTGATGATATTCTCATCACTGGTTCTTCTTCAGCTTTATGTAACAAAGTTATAGATCAGCTATCTTCTCAGTTTCCAGTGAAGGATCTTGGAGCTGTTCATTATTTCTTAGGCTTGGAAGTTCAGAGAAATCATAATAGTATGATGTTATCTCAAAAGAAGTACATCTTAGACTTATTACAGAAGACAAATATGCTTGAAGCTAAGCCATGTAATACTCCTGCTGTTGCAGATACAAAGATGAGCAAGACTGATGGAGAATTATTGACTGATCCTACTGAGTACAGATCTTTAGTTGGTGCTTTGCAGTATATTACCTGGACCAGACCTGAGATTTGTTATGCTGTCAATCAGGTTTGTCTGCATATGAGTGCTCCTACAAGTGTTCATCTTGTAGCAGCTAAGAGAGTTCTGAGATACTTGAAAGGTACAATTGACTATGGAATTGTGCTTAGAAAGGGATTGTCTGCTATTTCTTCCTTTTCTGATTCTGATTGGGCTGGCAATCCAGATGATAGAAAGTCTACTAGTGGTTACTGTTTGTTCTTTGGTGATAGCCCTATCTCTTGGTCCTGCAAGAAACAGCCAACAGTTGCTAGATCTTCAACAGAGGCTGAGTACAGATCTTTAGCTCACACTGCTGCTGAAGTTTTATGGGTCTGTCAGTTACTCAAAGATCTTGGTATTTTTCTGTCTACTTCTCCTTCTCTAGGTTGTGACAACAAAGGAGCTATCTCTATATCTTCTAATCCTGTTCAGCATAGCAAAATTAAACATGTTGCTATTGATTATCACTTCATCAGAGAGCTTGTTCAAACTGACAGATTGAAGATGTACTATGTTGCAACTAATGATCTGGTGGCTGATATTTTTACTAAGGGATTGTCTGCTGCTAGGTTTGAGTTTTTGAGGAACAAACTGAGAATTTCTTCACCATCTATGCTCAGTTTGAGGGGGCATAATAGATAGTGTTACACTGGTGTAACCAGAGTGTCAATGTAATCTGTTTATCTGTCTGTTATTGTCGTGTGTATTGAGTGTGTGGCTGTGAAGGGTCTTGATCGTCTGATCTTGTATGAACGGTCTTAGATTAGTTTGACTAGGTCCTGTTAGTGCTTGACAGTTGTCATTAGCTGTCAACTGTAACAGACAGTGCTGTTGTCGGTATATAAGCTTGTCTGTTGTTCTTTGTCCTGTAGGTTTGGTTTTTGTAAATCAGAAAGAATTTCTTTAGCTTCTTTGCCATCTTACAAATACCTCTTTCGAATGTAAAGTTTTTTTTCCTGATGAAGTACTTGACCAAAAATTACACTGCACACAACAAAATTAGATTAAAGAATGGAATCATGATACCAAGAACAACAGTATAATTCCTAGGAAATAATAATGTGCCTAAAAGGACACACGTGATGTCAAAGTTTTAAGCAAACCCTAAATTTCTACCAAGATAGTTTGTTGGGATACCAACTCCAATTAGGTTTAGTATCAGGATTCTAACAAGTACTGCTACTAGTACTAGTAAATATATATGCATAAACAAATATAGCCGTAATAAACCACAACAACAATTCTAGAGGGACCGAGATTTTCGGTCATTTGACCGAGGATGAGAGTGGAGGGGGGGGGGGGGGGGGTGGGAGACCGAATATGTGAGGGGAGGGGAGTTTTGGACCGAGATTCCCTCGGTCCATAGGGATTATTGAATAAACCAAAGAAAAAGTACTGAAAAGAGATGAGTGAATGTACCTTTGAGTTCTTTAGGAAAAAAAAACCAAACCAGTGAGAAGGTTGAAAGCCGGTCTAAACTTCAAACCATATAACTTGCTCCACTTTATATGATAATTTTCCGCAACCGTGTAGTTTCCTAACTTAAACAGTTGCCGAATATCTCTTGATTTATGTGCTGTTTTTGGGACTGCAGACTTTTATTTGGGACTGCAGTCCAAAACAAAATAGGGTTACTCACAAAAAAAAAAATACAAAACTCCATATCCGAAAATGAGGCGTAAAAAAAAATTGGGCGTAAAAACAAAAAATTGGAGCGTAAAAAAATGAATTGGGGCGTAAAATAAGTGGAGTTTGCTCACAAAAAACTGAGGCGTAAATAGCTAAACCAAACCATAAAAAAAGAATTTGGGGCATAAAATTTGAAAATGAAGCGTTAAGTATGTTTACGCCTTGGATTGAATACCTAACCAATGCGTAAATATCCGACAAATATTAGTGGCGGCGGTGGTGGTGGTGGTGGTGGCGGCAGTGGTGGTGGATAGTAATAGAGGTGGTGGTGATAAAAATTGCAACAAAATGAAGAAGATGAAGTATATATATATGGAATTTTGGTAGGAAATAAAAATCTTAGTATTTTGTAAGATAATTTAGTCACCCCTTAAAATACAGCTTGGATAGTTTTAGTGTTTTGAAGTCCTAAATAAAAGTCTGCAGTCCCAAAAACGGCACATCTTGATTTTGTTATAGGCACCCCTTAAATGATGTGCTGTCTTTGGTATAGGCACACCTCAAATGATTTTGTTATAGGCACCCCTTATATCCATCTCAGTATCATCATCTGTCTTGAAAATCACGACGAAAGTACTTGAAGAATCTAGGTTTTCTCTCTCAACCTCTAACTCTGTCTCCAGATCTACATAACCATTTTCAAATTCTCTTTCAATTGCTGGTCATTGTCTTTAGGATTTGGATTTTCACCCATGTTAATTTTAGGTATGGGTTTTGACTGTTCCAATTTGGGTTTATGGTTTTGTTACAGTAAAAGATTTGAGCTGAAATTTGACCAAGTGAACAGTTGCGTTTTATCTTGGATTTGGAATAATTGGAGAAGTGGCTGTAACGGGTAACGATCGAATTGATGGATGTTTTCTGATACTTGCTGGTGGGTTCTATCGACAATCAAGTTGCTTTTCAGGTAAATTTCACCCTTTGATTTCGAGCAAATTGAACTATGCTTATAATCTGTTGTGGTTTTCGGTGCATTTTTGTTTCTCATTCGTTAAAACATATCAATGCTGTTGATATTTTGCACTAATGTGGGTATGCATTGTCTTTATCTAGGATAATTCTGAGGTTTACCGACAATTTTCCCCCGGAATTGAGGTAAAGACATGTTCTTTCTGCTCCAACTGCTCGCTGTTTGTATATATTTTTGGGTCATACATGGATTTACTTCAAAAAAGTATACCTATTGATACGTGTTTCATACATTTGCAGACAATTGGAGTCATTTCTGTAGCTCCACTAGATTTATACAGTTCGGATTCACCCAAAGGGTCAGTGCCGCGAAAACTCTACACTTGATTTATATTTATAATGAAAACAGTATCCGGTAAGGACTTGCTGCTAACTATGTCGTCTCGTCTCTTCTGCTACAGATATCAGAAAGGTTGGAATTTGTGAATCAAATCAAAAGTTTGTTTCAACATCTAAGGAGAATTGATAAGCTTCTTCTCTCGGGAAATGCACCTTCGGTTTTGAATAATGAAACATATGATTCGAGTGGATTCCTTACATCTGCGGTTGATTTGAGAATTAATACTCCAATTGTGGTGCCAGAGTCCTGCATAGTGAAACCAGCAATGACTTTATCAGAAGGGATCAAACAACCAAAGCTCTTTTGCTGCCTTTCCCTTTCACCTCAGGGTTGTACAATGCTGGGATGAGCTTTCCTACAAATCCGTCCTCATTTAACCATAAACACCAATTTCAACCAGCTCGAGTGATATTATTAACACCTAACTGGATTTACCACAACCCAGTTTGACCCATAATTTTGCCACCAAAATCCCAAGGATGAGTATGCAAGTAACTTCTTTCGAGCAGCAGTTGCTTTCCGGTATGGGGATGCAACAAAACATATTTCCTTCAAGAGCTGCATCGACATACTACATGATATCTAGCAATCACGAAGGTATTTTCACGAATCGTGTGTTATATAAGTGGTATAATAATCGAATATCAGATGTCCTAACGATATGCGAAACAATTTAGCAACAGCTGCACCTCACATAAGTCTAATTGTAGAATGAACACTGGACAAATGCAACATGTTTCCTATGTGGATGTTATGTAAAGAAAATATCATATTTTGCATGTATATGTCTACTACAACAACTTTTTTACCATAATCACTACTCTAGTTGTCAGTCTTCCTACTGCAGGTCGCAACAATAATAAGAGGAGGGGAAAATCTCATAAATGTCAAACCAAGAGTACATTACAGGTTCAAAATCAAATTGCTTTACTACCTTTGGCGAGTCTAATCAGGTTCTTAATCAAATTGCTTTACTCATGCTGTTCTGATTGATTAGTCTTTATTTGTTGCAGTATAGAATGAGAAAGCCATGATTACAGAATCGATTAGAGCAGCACTAAACTCTGAACTGCAGGACCGAGTGTGATGGTTAGCCACCGAATTGGTAAGACCGAGGATAACTTCATCGCATTACTTTCTGTTGAATACCTGAGATCAGCTTCTCAAAATTGTAATTGTAAATGATATGGAGTTCGCTCTTTCATATTGCTTTTACAGATCAAAACTACAGCCCCCACAGAAGTGAACGATTAGCCAAGTATAATCAGGTAATGCCTTTTCTTTTCATTTCACAGAGTAAACTTCTATGGGAGTTTTAGTTTCTCATAATTTCATTAAGAGAAATCACAAGCTGCAGGGACGAACATATGATCTCCACTTTGACTGATTAGTTAACTACTTCAAGTAATATAGGGTAAAAAAGACCCATTGTCTTCTGTGATGCTAAATATAGAGGATGGGTCAAAAATGCAATAGGATTGTCTTCCTGTCTCATACAATAACAAAGTTTTAGGTACAAGGTGGCAGTTTTTTTAGTTTTTATTGGTGCTCAGACATTAACACATTGCAACTTTTCAATCGCGTTGATAAAACTAGGATGCATCCGTAGGTGCAGTGGGTTTCTATTAACGTTAGCAAGGTAGCAGAGTCTATTAACTGTAGAAATAGAGAGAGAGTTGAGTGAAAGGGTTCACCCATGAAAGAATTTCCCTTATATACACTTAGGTAAGAACTATATACATTGAACCCAGATTTAGGGTTGGGTATAAAAATACCTTGAGACACTATTCCTAACTCTAACACTAACTGTACAGTTACTTAACCATGAAACACTATTCCAACACTCCCCCTCAAGCGGGTGCGTGGATATCTCGCATACACAGCTTATCAAGGAAAGAGTTGAATGGTCTACCAGGAATTCCTTTCGTCGGAATATCTACTATCTGGTTTTCAATTCTTACAAAGGGAATAGTGATAATTCCCTCGTTCAATTTCTCTTTGATGAAATGTTTGTCCGCATCCACATGCTTGGTTCGATCATGTTGGACTGGATTGTGAGCAATGCTGATGGCAGCCTTGTTGTCGCAGTATAACTTCATAGGACTTGTAAGGGTGAATTTGATCTCTGTCAGCCAATGTTTTACGTAGCGCGGATCGGCCCCGGATTGATGGGGTCCGATCCCAAAGTCTGGGCGATTCAAACCGAGTTACTCGACGATCCCCATAATCAATTTAAAACCCTGAGTCGTCTCTTTCTGAGGTATCATGAAGAAGATGAAGAAAGAAGATCAATAAGTTAATAACAGAGGAATAAACAGCCATACCTTTCAGTTTCTGAGCGCCTCCACTGTTAGATTAAGATCAGGGTTCAATCTCCTTGCAAATGGTTTTTTAGATTACTTTTTGACCTAAAAACGATTTAATCGGCCGATCCAAACAGAAATCATCGAGTAAATGAATAAACACGTTTAGGACCGAATAAGGTTAATCATATCGGCCAATGGCCAATACGCGAGTTAGGACCGAGTTACTCGCCTGGATCACCCGATCCATACAACCTTGCTGTCAGCAGTATTCTCAATCATGATATCTCACAAATTCCTTAAGCCATAGCTCTAAACTCCGCTTCCTTACTAGACCTAGCTACCACAGATTGTTTCTTGCTGCGCCAAGTTACCAAGTTTCCTCACACAATAGAACAATAACCAGAGGTAGACCTACGGTCAATAACTGAACCTGCCCAAGCGGCATCAGTGTACGCCTCAACTTTCACATGATTATTCTTCGAGAATAACAATCCTTTTGCTGGTGCAGTCTTTAGATAGCGAAGAATTCGATACACGGCATTCATGTGTGTCTCCCGTGGAGCATGCATAAACTGACTTGCTACACTTACAGAGTATGCAATATCAGGGCAAGTGTGAGACAAGTAGATTAGTTTTCCCACTAACCTCTGATACCTCTCCTTGTCAACTGGTGTCGTTGGTGTCTTCTCCCAACTTCTGATTTGGCTCAACTGGTGTGACAATAGGTCTACAACCCAACATTTCTGTTGCAGTTAGAAGATCTAACACATATTCCTTCCTTCGATCTTGCCACTTCAATTCCTAAGAAATAGACAATAAGCATGCTGATTTTTCCATTGCGTGAATGTTTGATAAACAAGGTATGGTCTGCCGGACCTTGATGATATCAACATCTCAACATACTTCGGTTAAACCTACCAAACCATATAAGGATTTCTTCAGCTTGCTCACTTTCCCTTCATTACTAGCATGTTAAAACCCTGGAGGAATATCTATGTACACTTCTTCTTCCAAATCACCGTTAAGCAACGCATTCTTCTCATCGAGTTGGTGAAGAGGCCATTCTTTGTTTGCTGCTACAGATAGTAAGATACGAACGATATTCATTTTTGCAACAGGTGCAAAGGTTTCTTGATAGTTGATTCCAAAGTCTGAGTGTAGCCCTTGGCCACCAGTCTATTTGTATATCAGACTTGAACTTCCTTGTGAACACCCATCCACAACCAACTGTCTTCTTCCCCTTCAGTAACTTGACCACATCCCAGGTAGAGTTCTTATCTAGAGCTTCAATTTCTTGTACCATAGTACCTTCCACTTTGGATCAGCAAGAGCATCTTCAATTCTTGTAGGAATCGTCAGGGCAGATAATCGATGAGCAAAGGCAATATAAGTGGGTGACAAACAATGAGAAGACACGTAGTTAGAAATAGGATGCTCAGTAGCATAACCATATCAAGGTGGAAGCTTACGTGTACGAGTAGGATATCTAGGATCTTCTTCCACAACATTGGTGGATTCATCAGCTGAAATATTATTCTCATCAATACTCAGAGTAGTTTCAACTTGACCTGTAGGAGGTTCTAGTTCAGAATTACCTGTCACCGGAGTAGACAATTGACGAGGCTGAGAAAGAGGGGCCTGGTCTCTTCGTTTGTAACTTAAAGCCGAGGTTGAAGCAGAGAAGTCATCGTTGGTGGAGTAGTCTCACTTTTCTTACTTATTTTAGGTACAGGGCATAAGTCATACCATAAATAATACCTAGACTGATCTTCATCATTTCTACTCTCCCCTTGAAGAGAAGTCTGAATGCTCGAAAAATAAGGGGTATCTTCACTGAAAGTTACATCCATAGACACAAAAAACTTTCCAGTGGGAAGATGACAACACTTGTAACCCTTTTGGGTAGCTGAGTATCCTAAGTAAACACACTTAAGAACTCTAAGATCTAATTTACTCCTTCCCTGTTTGTTGACATGAACATAACAAACATATCCAAATATTGTTGTGGAGCATAGACAGGAGGTTGAAATGAAGTACCTAAGAACAGCACCTCAAGAGATGTTTGAAAATGAAAAGACCGAGAAGGCATCTTGTTAATCAAACGTGTTGCAGTAAGGATAGCATCACCCCAGTACAACTTTGGCACATTCATATAAAACAACAAGCATCTAGTAACTTCTTACAAATGACGATTTTTACGTAGAGCAACCCATTTTGCTGAGGGGTATCCGCACAAGTGGTTTGGTGAACAATTTCTTGCTTTAGATACTCACCACCACAATCTTAACACTTGAATCCTTGTGTTAAATTGGGTAAGAACAAACTTATGAAAGATTTTGAAAACAGAGTGAACATCGCTTTTATCTCGCAATAGTAAACCCATGAAACTCTAGAGTAGTCATCAATGAAAGTAACAACGACGCCCAAAAGTACTAATGACACGTGAAGGACCCCAAACATCACTGTGTATAATGGCAAAGGAGATAAGTTTCTTAAAGGATATGGGACACGCTGATGTTTAGCTAACTCACGCACTTCAAAGTAGAGTTTAGATATATCAAGTGCAGAAATAACTTAGGAAACAACCTTTTGAAGTACCCAAAAGAAAGATGTCCCAATCGTTTATGCCATAGCCAGAGTTACTCTTCAACCTTAGACACACTTGTCGAGTTGCGAGCTCTTGTACTGTCTCTTGTGTTGTCTCTTGCAAGTCCAAGTAGTAAAGGCCCCCTCTTCAATTACCAAGACCAATCGTCGCTCCTGTGAGAAGGTCCTGAAATACACATTGTGAGTCAATAAAGGTAACATTGCACTTTGACTGATAGAGAGAAGGCTACAAGACAAATTTGGTACATGTGGCATAGTAGATAGGGACATAGATTTAGTTATGGGTATATCTCCTTCACCAGGGACAATTGTTGGAGATCCATCCGCTGTTAGGTTTACTAGGACTTGAACCAAGTGGAGATAAGATTGGACCCAATGGACATGTGGTCATTTGCTCCACTATCCCAAGAACCTTTGACTTATCGCATGTACTTTCCTTTGTTGTAGTTTGTCAAAGAGAAAATTCATTGTAACTTCAAACTTTCATGTCTCCCGATTGCGCTATTATACGTCAAGTTGTTTCCGTGCATTCTACTTCAGTAGCCTTGCTATTTTGAAATTGGAATGCACTGATCTGGGTCTATATGTAACCACTTGAACTTTGAAGGTCATATCCGACTAGAACCTTGATGAAAAACAGCTCTTTCATGTCAAGCTGTGCAACTGCGAGGTGGTTAAACTGTCGAGCTGATCAAGTAGGATACTTTGGTCCAAGTTCATTTGTTGTACTCTAATTACCTTTTACGCATTTACAGGATTGTGAAAGAGAAATCAAAGAGGATGGAGAAGATACTCCTGATGAGATTAAGTATCTCGAAGTTTTGCTGGTCTCTTGTTCACTCGAAGACAACCAGCAGATGTTGATAGAGGGCTGACTGTACTTGAAGCTGAAATAAGAAAATTTCATTCAGTTATAAGCAATTCCCTTTTCTTTTCATTTTTTGTCACTGTGACATTTGAGTAACTGTACTTTATATAGTAAAAGAGCTGGTGCTTGAATCCTTATAAACTCAACCATTGTTTTTGTAGATTCGAGCTTTCTGGCTGGTAAACTTGGCTCACAAATAAGGAGGGATAAATTTTAGCTCATCTCAGTTGGATGTTACAAAGTTGGTGCTGACAAAGCTAGCTTGCTTAAATTGAGTTATTGTTTGGAGGTTTGATCTTCTGATTGGTTTCATTATCACGTCTCTTCATAGAAACCTTCATATAGTTGGTTTCACGGCATAACTGCTAGTCAATGGCACCTATAGGACATCAGTTTGTTCTTATCTCGACACCTCCATTCTCCAACATCGATTGTAGAGGGTAAACGAACATGGTACATCTAAAGGTAGTTTACACCTGTATGGTTGTTTATCTTTATTTACACCTGGTATGATCAGTAAGATGCCGTTACTCTGAATTTGCAAATCTTTGTGTTGTCGCTGGTGGCATTGGATGATTTATGATTGTCAGTTAAATGCAAGGGATTTTTGTTTTGCAGGGTTCACAGAGACAAAGCCTGTTTATGCAAAGGTATTGTTACAAGCAGCAAATATGTAAAGCTACTTTGAGGTTCTCTACAAAGACCAAGCTTTGCACTCAGAATGCCTAATGAAGTGTGGGCTCAGTCAGTTCATCATTGGGGAAGTTTATCGTTTTGTTGGTTTTCACTTGTCTTTAAGAAACATCCAAACTTTTTAGCTAGGACATGTATTTGTTGGTTAACTGATGAATTCAGTTATGAATTGTAATGGATGCTGATTTTTAAATGAATGATCATTTGAGTTTCATTTCAGCTTCAGTCAGCATGTATGATTGCGGGCCAAAAGGGCCCTTACATAGGGCCATTACTAGTACTACTGCTAGTAATAATTAAACCAAAAAGAAAGTACTGAAAAGAGAAAAACTTGGCATACCCTTCAGGTTCTTTGCAAAAAGCCAGTTTAAACTTCAAACTGTAACTTGCTCCACTTTATATGATACCTATAAGAATCTAAGTATCTGGACAAAGCTGAGAAAGAGAAAAAAGTAGCATTGTTGGACTAGTTTTTTAGTTTAATTTTCTCATCTGGATCTGGTACACTCTTTTCTCTTAATCTAAGTGTTGTTTTCCATCTGTTTGATAAAATGCTTCAATGAACAAACTAAATTGGATACATTCTCAAAAACCCTTATAACATTTGATTTCTTGTTTTTCTTCTGTGGTTTTACAACTGCAGTCTACAGTGTAGAATTCTTGACTAGTGTTGTTGTTATGGGGACAGAGGAGAACAAAGACTTGTTGAAAGGTGTTGACTGGAAGAATGTAGGTGGTCATGTGACTGACTCTAGTTCTGCTGCGGCGCCTATGCCAGTTGTTAAGAAGCGGCTTTCAAAGAAAGTGAGACAAGTTCAAGTACGTATATTGCCGCGGGAATCATCACTGCTGGGATGTTGATTGAAGTCAGGATTAACAAGAAAACTAAAGGTATTTTGTTTTATGTTTTAACAGTAATGCACAACTAGTGTAATGCTGCGTTATGAAACGTACGTGTTTCTGCACTTGTAGTTTGCATCATGCTATTCAACCTTGTCGGTCTGTATTAGCACCCTTGTCTCCCCTCACTGTTGGTCGATGCCCTGCCGCGTGTAGGTTACAATTACATAATATGGTCTGCAATTTACATTGGTGTGATCCATTAGGATTCTTTAATCGCCTGGTATTCCTGATTCTGCTTCCTACTCTAATTCTGATTCCAAGTCTCTGACCAACTAGTTCAATGTATGGATCATAGAGATTTTTGTTATAGGCACCCCTTAATGTTATAGGCACCTCGTAAAAACATCGTTCCAGTTTATGGCAGTCCCCAAAAATATCGCTCTTAGGCAAGGCGGTTATAGTTACCGCCTCAAGCTATGCCTATAAATAGAACCCTCACCTCATCGTTCTGGTATATTTTTTTCTTTCCTCAAATTCTCTTTTGGGGATCGAGGTTCTGAAAACCCTAGAAGTTGTAGAAAGTCTGTAGATCAATCTGGTTGTCGTCAGAGGTATCGAAGATGTTGGCACAACCGATCGCACCACCTGGTACAGGTGGTGCTTCTGCAATTCCTCCACCACCAACGATACAACCGTCGTACAGCAAACCGCCATCTCCAGAAGATACCGAAGCAGTTTTAGAAGAGAAAGCACGCAAGTGGATGCAACTCAACACGAAGAGATACAGCGACAAGAGGAAGTTTGGTTATGTTGAGACTCAGAAAGAAGATATGCCTCCTGAACATGTACGTAAAATCATCAGAGATCACGGAGACATGTCGTCGAAGAAGTACAGGCACGATAAAAGAGTTTACCTCGGTGCACTTAAATTCATACCTCATGCAGTTTACAAGTTGCTGGAGAACATGCCAATGCCTTGGGAGCAGGTGCGTGATGTGAAGGTTTTGTATCATATTACTGGAGCGATTACGTTTGTGAACGAGATACCGTGGGTTGTGGAACCGATATATATGGCGCAGTGGGGAACGATGTGGATTATGATGCGGAGGGAGAAGAGGGATCGTCGGCACTTCAAGAGGATGCGGTTTCCGCCGTTTGACGACGAGGAACCACCGTTGGACTATGCTGACAATCTGTTGGATGTTGATCCGCTGGAGCCGATTCAGCTGGAGCTGGACGAAGACGAAGATTTTGCGGTTTGTTCGTGGTTTTACGACCATAAGCCTCTTGTGAACACAAAGCTTATCAATG
>JAJJMA010173851.1:0-11932 GCA_023529015.1 Papaver nudicaule
TTATATAACGGAATTGAGTGATTCTTGGCTCGTTAGATTCGTCTTTTCATCAACTACAAGATGGTGACATTTTTAAGGACAATGGTCGCTCACAATTTATGTTTGAATTTATTCTCCTCGGGTGTATATATACAACAATGTATTTTTACCGTCATAGGTATTAGTTCCAATGAGTGATGATTATGTAACGATAGATATAAAGGTAGAATGACAAGAATCCAAGAGAGTCATTTACCTTTTGAGATGAGGACTATGAATATCAAGTGTGTAAGCTCAGGTCTTCATCTTCAATGGTCTTCTATCGTTTTTCGTCTCAATACCTAAACTATCCTAGTCCAAGTCGATATTGTAGACTAATTAAGGGTTGAGTTTTTGTCAACTAAACTTGACAACTGACTTGAGATAGCAACATCAGTGGGTTCAACCGAGCAATGCTCTAACATCTTGTTTGTCAATCTAAAGAGCTTTCGATAAAATTATTTCAAACTCAAGCAATTTAATCATGCCTCCAAAGAAGAACCAACGACCTGGAAAAGCTCATGTTAATCCCGATGTCACTCCTATTGCCAATCCACCTATTGCCACTCCTCTTACTGTGGTCAGGAGACATCGTGGTCCAAGATTTACTATGGATGAAGATGAATTGATCTGTAGAGCTTACGTACTCTTCACCAAGGACTCCATCAATGGCGTGCAACAACAGGGAACCACGTTCTGGAACCGAATTTTCGAATACTTATGTTCTGAGTGTCCCAATGTGAATGAACGTGACTCTGAGGGATTGTCACATCGTTTTGGAGCGATCAACAAGGAGACTAATGAGTACGTCGTCGCCATTATGCAAATGAATCGACAAAGGAGGAGTGGGGAGACTGATGTTGATGTTGAACGACGATGCAGGAATGAGTGGCAGAAGTGCCACCCAAAGGGTTTTCAGTATGAAAGTTGTTACCACATTCTGAAATATTTGAATCGGTTCAACCCCCATGCCTTGGATGGATATGAAGTACCCACCAGATCCCCATACTGTCATGTCTCCCAAACTTTCCATGATGGAGGCTCTAGTTCTTCGCCAGGTTCATCTTCACAACCACCAACTGATCAAGAGAATGTTAACAATGACAATTCCAATATGAATGTGAACAACTGTAGCAAGAAGTCTAGGGGTGGAGGTCAGAAGGCGTCGAAAAAGGCAAGGGTTGACGCTCAAGATGGATCTTCTGGCGCTTTCAACATGGATGCATGGTTGGAGCATGAGCGCAAGGCTGAGGAAGTAAGATCCCTTCATAGAAACATAGTGGTCTGACAGCTTCAAAAAAGCCATCTTTCTCAGGAGCAACATTTTCAGAATTTCACCAAGAACAAGATTATGTCAATGAACACTTTGAACATGAATGAGCTCCAGAGGAAGATGTGGGAGACGGATTTTAAGAAGGTTAATCTTCCACCTGTTGTCCTACCACAACCAGCACCACCAACCCCAGCACCAACAACAGACCCAGGAGCAACAACAACACCAGATGCACTCCCTCCCTTCGATAACGAAGACCTCAATGCCTCATCCAATGACATCGAGGACGAGGAGGTCAGGTACGCTTGGGGTTGATGATGAACAAGAAGGCTCCGTGAAGAGTGAAGGACTTAAAGAAGAAGAAAAAGAAGAAGAAGAGGGACCTAAAGATGAAGGAAGAGTAGTTTGATTCTAGTTAAGTTTATTTATTTTATGTTGTTTATTTAGATTCTTTTTTTTTTTTAAACGTAAACTTTCGTGTTCTCTGTGGTATTTTAGAAGTAGCGACAATATACAAAATTATGCTTTAATTAATTAATGTCTTCAAAATAACAAAAACAACAAGCAAACCAAAAAAAAAAAAAAAAACAAGCAAACCAAAAAAAAACATCAAACAATAAAAACAAAATACCCATAAATTACATGTCTTCTTCTTCGTCTCACGTACATATCCCCTCCCCCCTGTCAATACCTTGCCCAAAGATGAGCCGTCAAGTCATGCCGGAGTTGCTGATGAAGACCTGCATTCTGAATTTTTTCAGTTGCAAGTATGTATTCTCTAGCAGGCAAACCGCATTCGATCACAAGTCGAGGCCTCTCATCATTGTCTTCGTAATTAATCCACGAAGGATCACGACGAGTTTCAGCGATAACCATGTTATGCCAAATTATGCAAGTAAGCATAACACTGTTCATTCCTTCAATATCAAAACTCCGATAAGGCCCACAGATTATTGCAAACTTCCTTTTCAAAATCCCAAACGCCCTCTCAACATCCTTTCGCTTAGCCATCTGATAAGTATTAAAGTGTGTCTTATCACGATACGCAGGATTCGTAGGCGGTAATTGAGGGCATGCTTGAACTATTGTTGACCACTGGGGATATATTCCGTCCGCAAGATAGTACCCTTGCTTGTACTCACGGCCGTTGACGGTGAAACTACAAGCTGGGGCAACTCCAGTTTTAACATCCGCAAACAGTGGTGATTTGTGCAACACATTCAGATCATTATGTGAACCAGGTAGTCCAAAAAATGCATGCCAAATCCAACAATCATAGGTAGCCACCGCCTCCAAAATTACCGTTGGCTTAGAGTAGTGACCCTTATACTGGCCTGCCCAATCAACTGGACATCCCCGCCAAACCCAGTGCATGCAATCCAAACTACCCAACATCCCTGGAAAACCTCTTCTTTCGTTCTCCTTCAGGATCTCAACCATATCAAGCTCATTAGGCTTCCTTAAGTAGGTTGAACCAAAATGAGCAACAATTGTGTTGCAAAATAACTGAAGGTATTTGTAGGCGGTTGTTTTGCCCATACGAATATACTCATCAACACCATCTGCTGGTGCACCATAACACCATCTGCTGGTGCACCATAATATTCGCAAGGCTGCAGTGATCTTCTGTTCAGGGCTAAACCCTCTATATTCCGGGCATCGTATTGATAATTAAACAAAGGATCGACCAAACAACATTCAACAATTATTCTCTGAAGAAGGCAACGTCCCATTCGGAACCGCCACTGAAAATCTTCGTTAGAGTACACACAATCATGATTGAAATAAACATTCATTATCCTGTCGTGGAAAAAATGCCTCTTTCTCCACGTCCATGTTCTTCTAAAAACTTCCCTTGGTTCAGGAATTCGAGGTATAGCTCCGGTGAAAATATGCATCATTAATGTTCGACGCCTTCTAGCAGCTTCGTCTTCTTCATCCAACTGTTACAAAATTCTCAGATACTTTTCTTGTTCCTCCTTGAAGGTATGAATCATTTCCATAGCGTTTTCTGCCTCCTCTTCAGATGAAGGAAGCTCAATATCGTATTACATCTCCATGTGTAAAAGAAGAAGAGAAATAAATGGGGATTATGTGTTTTTTGTGATTTGAGTGGTGAAATGGGTGAGAAATGGTTGAGAATTTATAGTAGCAGTGAATGCTAGAGTAGCCATTGTGGAGGCTCATCCTAAGCCGAGCGGCCTAACTAGAACCGCCAGCGGCCCAAGTTACGCTGCTCGGTTCTACTTAAGCCGAGCGGCCCTTACCATGCCGCTAATCTATTTTACCATAGTGGCAAACCCACTTTGTTCATCCACTTGGACGGGTAAACTGTGTTTTTATACACAATCCATAGGAATTGCCCTTATGTTTTGATTTCTTCTTTACACTTATTTATGGTTTTTAAGAGAGCTATGTCTAGCTAAACTCACTGTTAAGGTTAAAGGATGAACTTGTAGGTTTATTTTACTCATGTTTGCAACAAGGGTTTTCAAAACTAAAAGCTTAATTTGATGTTTGAGTTTCTCATATTTGGGTTGATTGTTTGATGAGTTTTCCATGTCTTATGCCTTGTATATTTCATAGTTGAAATCTAGTACAATATCCATTGTTAACCTTGGTTTATTGATTTATGAGCATCTTTTTACCATGTATGCCATGTATACATAGTACTCGGGAGTTCTAGCTTTAGGTTGAGAACAAACATATTATTTGATGATTCATATCTATAAATCTTAAACGATATAATTTCCATGTATTAGTAGCTAGGTTATTACTTTACATGAGTAAAATTGAGACCCGAGTAAGAAAACATTGTTGAAACCTAGCCTACAAGGGATTCCCGTAGCCTTAGCACTTCCATAACTTTGATTAAATCCTTACTTGCGTTGTTTGATTCAATTTATTTGCATATTCCTTAGTATAAATTTCTGTTTTTTGTCTACTTGGAACTCTATTGGAGTGAATTTGATTCGAAAGTTAATAGCGTAAACTAGAAGTGATAAAAAGGCACTCTTTGTGGGAATGAACCACATTTTCCTTGTCTACAATTCGATACCGTGCGCTTGTGGTAAAACAAGTCGGTTTTCTGACTCATCATTTCTCTTCTTAGTTCTCGCTTCCTTTGCCCTAATGCATATATCTAATTGCCTCAAGTTACACAACAACCCGACGAAACAATCGCATATTAAAGTACATTCGGTAGCTGGTGCACTTCTACTAAGCTACCGTATACAAGTATCTGGTACCTTGGGTACACTTCGAGCTACCGAATGCAGTTGATTCTGACTACAGAAAAAAATAACAGCTTTTCATTCAGTGGCTCTTAAACCATTTGGCTACCGAATAAACATAGTTTTTACAAGTAAAAAAGGTCAGAGACAACTTCATTCAGTAGTTGTTTAGGTTAATGAAACTAAAAAGGGTAGTACTGACTTTTAACGCACCCTCTAAGTCACCCCCTAGCCTAGGTCCTTGGTTTGAAATAAATTTTCCATATACCAAAATCACGCCAGGTTTTGTAAATGGGATGGGATTTATGAAAAGCGTGAGTGACAAATAGATAAAATCTCATCAACTCTATCAACTTTTACTTTCTTACTTTTATCTTTTTACCATAGGAGTACCAGATTTCTTTCTATCTGGCGTCACACAATATCAGTTTGTCGGATGGAAATGGATAGAACAAAATGAACGGATACGAGAGATTCTATCTAAATGAAATGAACCCAATCGCTTATATCCTTTCTTCATCTCCTTCTATTTCAGTATTTTCTTCTCTCTTTGTATTATCTCTTTGGGTTCTTTCTTCAAACACATTATAGACAAAACCCACAAGAAGCAAAACCAAACCCTAATTCCGTTTCATGGCTACTTCAGCTACCCCAACTGCTTCATCAAGCCTCCTCTTCTCAATAAACTCTTCAACCCATTCTTCATCTTCTTCTCCTTCATCATCTGGTGTTTCATTTTCTTCAATCCGTAAATCGACTCCACTTCTATCTTCATCTTTCACCACTCCTTCTTCAAGCATTTTCTACTGGACTTCAAATTCAGTTTCCACCACCACCACAACAACAAGAAGAAGTAACCGTTCGCTCACCGTTAAAGCAGCGAGAGGCAAATTCGAGAGGAAAAAACCTCATGTCAATATTGGTACAATTGGTCATGTCGACCATGGAAAAACCACACTTACTGCTGCTTTAACAATGGCTTTGGCTTCTATTGGTGGTAGTCAATCTAAAAAATACGATGAAATTGATGCTGCTCCTGAGGAAAGAGCTAGAGGTATTACCATTAACACCGCTACTGTTGAATATGAAACTGAAAATCGTCATTACGCGCACGTCGACTGTCCCGGTCACGCTGATTATGTTAAGAATATGATTACTGGTGCTGCTCAAATGGATGGTGCGATATTGGTCGTGTCTGGTGCTGATGGTCCAATGCCACAAACCAAGGAGCATATTTTACTAGCGAAACAAGTAGGTGTTCCTAATATGGTTGTTTTTCTTAATAAGCAAGACCAAGTTGATGATGAGGAGTTACTTGAGTTGGTTGATTTAGAGGTTCGTGATCTTTTAACATCTTATGAATTTCCTGGTGATGATACTCCTATTATTTCTGGTTCTGCTTTATTAGCATTAGAAGCTCTTATGGCTAATCCTGCTATTAAGAGAGGAGAAAATAAATGGGTTGATAAAATTTATGAACTTATGGATAATGTTGATAGCTATATTCCAATTCCTCAACGTCAGACCGAGTTACCATTTCTTCTTGCAGTAGAAGATGTTTTCTCGATTACAGGTCGTGGTACTGTTGCTACTGGTCGTGTTGAAAGAGGTACAGTAAGAATTGGTGAGACTGTTGAACTTGTGGGTCTTAGAGAGACTAGAAGTACTACTGTCACTGGTGTTGAGATGTTTCAGAAGCTTCTTGATGAAGCGCTAGCTGGTGACAATGTTGGAATTCTGCTTCGTGGAATGCAAAAAGCTGATATTCAGAGGGGAATGGTTCTTGCAAAACCTGGTTCTATTACTCCACACACAAAATTCACCGCCATTGTTTACGTTCTTAAGAAAGAAGAAGGTGGTAGGCATTCACCGTTTTTCGCTGGTTACAGACCACAATTTTACATGAGAACTACTGATGTTACTGGAAGAGTTGCTACAATCATGAACGATAAAGATGAGGAGTCGAAAATGGTTATGCCAGGTGATCGTGTTAAGATGATTGTTGAGCTTATAGTGCCCGTTGCTTGTGAGTCAGGTATGAGGTTTGCTATTAGAGAAGGTGGGAAAACTGTTGGAGCTGGTGTGATTCAGGAAATTCTTGAGTAATAGGCACACTTCACTGATTCATCTCGAAGTCTCAATCTTTTTGAATCAAACTGCGGTCTCAATTATAAATGTACACTGTGAGTGTCATCACTGTTCGCTGTCCTGATATCTTTTTTGTTGTCATATATTTTGCAGTTTTCTCCTCCTGTGTTTTATTGCATTTGAACCTAGTTTAGTTAGAGCAATGAACTGGCAATGTTTTTATGTAATTCATCCAATTCTGTTTGTTGTTTCTGTTCATTTTGAAGTTTGCTGCAAAGTGCCTCTTTATGCTGTGCTTGAATGGCTAATGAATGAGATGATTTTCATAATGTTTATTCTTATGATTGTGCTCTTCTAAATCGTTGGTGTCAGCATATATCTGCAAAGCTGTATGCCAAGATTAAGTTGGCAATGGAACTGTATGTCCTGGTATTCAATTATATCATTGATTGTCATTGCAGCACTGAATGGATAAAGATTAATTCGACTTCAAATTGGTTGATTATTGTAGTGCATCAATACCTGGTGTTTCTTGGCTACGTATATACCTATGGGTCTGTTTCTTATATCTTGTCATCCAAAATCCTGTTGGTTTGCAATTAGAACTGCTGAATTAAGATTATTGACTTGTTTTTATCAGTTCTATTTTCAGATTACCTTTTTAAAATTTTAACTATAGGTTGGCATACCAGTACATCATCTCAAATGCTCCCAAAATCTTGACTAGAAACATTTATATGGCAACAAGTTGGATATGTAGTTTTTATGTGTTCGGAAGTAGACTGAAAATCAGGACTATTTGCTGTCTGTTTTTACTGGTTATCTTTTCGATTAGTGATACATGCTGTTCACAGAACCCGTCTGATATATTTAATCTATGGCATCTAGTTGGATTTGTGGGTCCACTTAGATGTGAAGGTTAAAAGTTCCCCATTCATGCTCGCTGTCTGTATAGAGTGTGAAATTGGATGTGGGACGGAGAACAGCTTTATCCACAATTCTAAGTTTTTTCGACAGCCTCCCATTCCTAGTAATGACCCTTGGTTTAGAAATGAACATAGGTTTGCAAGGTCCCTGTAAGTTTGAAGTGTATGGTTATTGATGTCATAGACGTGGCCATTGTAGAATTAATTCTCTCTTATTAGAGAAAAAAAACGGAAATGCTATTCTCGCCCGCATTCTCCATCGCCCACACAGCTCCCGCGATCTAAACCCCACATCTTGCGAGAGAGAACCCCCAACTGAAACTGAATCTGATCTCTCCCAAGATGTAGGGTTTAGATCGCGGGAGCTGTGTGGGCGATGGAGAATGCGGGCGGAGAATAGCATTTCCGGAAAAAAAACAAAAACAAAATACTGTGGCCTTGTAGGCAAATCTAGGTGCATATGAGTCTGCTCTGCTCGTACATGGCAGTAAAACAAGAGATGTCACTGTTTCATTTGTTAATAGGGCTGACCAGCTCAGCCAGAACTGATAATTCGATGCATATATAGATAGAGGTTTCAAAACGATAATTGTTTTGGGATGTCATTTCTTTTGTGTTTGTACATAGAGGTTTCAAAACGAAATCGTATACAACTATACGTTCACAATTTCAACTCACTACGCAGTATCCCAATGGAAGCCTACTAGTAGGCTTGATTGGGACCGACTCAAAAGTTGATTATATAGATGTTTAGATACTTATGAACATAGAATCAGGTTAGCAAGTTTGTAGCAACAGATTTCAGATCTGGATTTCTTAGTAAAGAGAATGGCCCTTCAGACCTTACAAACAACACTGACTGTAGAGAGGAGTAATTCTACACATACACCCAAAAATCTAGAGAAAAATCTAGGATTTGATCTGATAGTCAGTACTTTGTGAGCTTAGCATTGGGATGAGTAGTGGGCAAAGATTACAAAGTACTGACCGTCAAATCCCTAGATTTTTCTCTAGATTTTTGGGTGTACATGTAGAATTATTGTTGTAGAGTAGAATGTAAAGACACTACTAGCGTGAGAAAGGAGAAAGCTAATGACAAAGATACACGTACACATACTGGACCACATACCACCTAACACTAATAGACTGACCCGTGTGAAACGCATAAGACACAACAATGGTCAGGTGTGAGCCCCCCCCCCTAACGTCGGAGATTGAAGAATCCGTAGTTTGACCCGCAGTGCAGAGAATCGTGGTCCATGAAGAGCCTTGGTGAAGATATCAACAACTTGATTGAGAGTTGATATGTAGAATACATCCAGTGCTTTTGATTTTGCTAACTCTCTAATAAAGTGGAAGTCTCTGAACATGCTTCATTTTGCTATGTAGTATTGGATTCTTAGCAAGTGACAGTGCACTGATGTTGTAATAACCCAATTTAGGAATTTCTTTGATGGGGGAATGCAAGTCTCTCAAAATGAAGCATACCCATACCATTTCAGCATCACTGTTAGCAAGGGATCTATATTCAGCCTCACTGCTTGATCTTGCAACTGTGCTTTGCTTCTTAGATGACCAAGAGATAGGACTATCTCCTAGACAGACACAATATCCTCCTGTTGATCTCCGGTCATCAACATTGCCTGCCCAATCAGCATCTGAAAAAACCCAGTAATAGAGACTCTCCCTTAGTGAAGGTAACACCAAAATCAATTGTACCTTTAATATATCTCAGAATTCGTTTTGCAGCTGTTAGATGCAGAGAGTTAGGATGTTGCATATGCTGGCAAACTTGATTTACTGCATAGCTGATGTCTAGCCTTGTCCAAGTTAGGTACTGCAGAGCTCCCACAATGGATCTGTATTCACTGGCATCATCTAGCAACTCACCATCAGATTTGCTTAGTTTGGTTGTTCCACAAGCAGGGGTGTTGCATGGTTTGGCTCCCACATATTGAATTTCTTCAACAAATCCAGTGCATACTTAGTCTGAGAGAGGAATAAACTGGTTGAGGTTCTTTTGACTTCTAAGCCCCAAAAGTAGTGTATTTCACTAAAGTCTTTAATAGGAAAATGTTGTTGCAGATCAGTGATGAGTGACTGGGTGTACTCCTTATCATTGCCAGTGACAATAATATCATCAACATATATTAGAATAACAGTGATAAATGCTCCTTTCCTTAGCACAAAAAGAGAAGTGTCAGCAGTGGAAGATACAAAACCTGCAGAGAGTAGAACATCAACTAGTTTTTCATACCAAGCCCTTGGTGCTTGCTTTAGACCATAGATGTATTTGTGCAATTTGCACACATAATCAGGGTGCTCAGGATCTACAAATCCAGGTAGCTGCATCATGTAAACTTCTTCTTGTAATTCACCATGGATGAATGCATTGGTCACATCTAATTGCTTCACCTTCTAGTCATATTGAACAATAAGAGCAAGAATAATTTTGACAGTAGAAGGTTTGGCAACATGGCTGAATGTTTTAGTGAAATCATGACCAGGTTTTTGGTGAAACCCCTTTGCTACCAATCTTGATTTGTTCACATCTAAAGTGTCATCAGCTTTGTGCTTTTCCCTGAATACCCACTTGCAGCCAATAACATTGTGCCTTTCAGGCAGTGGTACTTTGTTCCATGTATTTGCGTTTTCCATGGCAGAAGTATCACATAGTAGAGCAGCAGGTAATAAATGTTTAGTAGCAAACATAGTTTTGGGTTTGAATATACCCTTCTTGGCCCTAGTTACCATATGATGATCATTAGTATTTATGGGTATATAAGAAGTGGCATTTTGAACAGGATTTTGGGACACATTAAGAGAGGATTATTCACTAGAATCAGAAGGAGTGATGATATAGTTGGAACTTTGCTAAAAGCTAGCAGTAGACAGAGTCACAGTGTCAGATTGTGTGTTTAACTGTGCAGTTTTGTAAGGAAAATGGCTTTCATTGAATATTACATGTCTAGATATGTATACCCTTCCTGTTGAGGGATCCAAACACATATACCCTTTGTGAGATAAACAGTATCCTAAGAACATACAATATTTGCTTCTAGGCTCAAGTTTGTTGGAAGTATATGGTGTTAGCCAAGGGAAGCAAGAGCAGCCAAATACTTTAAGAAAATTATAATCAGGGTATTTGTGAAAAAGAAACTGGAATGGAGAAGTGTAGTTTATAGACTTGGTGGGTAGTCTATTTATGAGATAGTTGGTTGTTTGAATAGCTTCCACCCAAAATTTGTTAGGTAGACCAGATTAGATTAGAAGAGTCCTAGCAACATCAAGTAAGTGTTTATGCTTTGTCTCTGCAACACCATTTTGTTCAGGTGTGTGAGGATAAGAGAACTCATGAGAGATGCCTTTTTGAGTAAGAAAATCACTAAGAGCAGTACTAATGAATTCACCACCACCATCACTTATAATGCTCTTAATTAACTGGCGGAGTGAGTAAGTTTTCAATTCGATTGACAAATTTGATAAATGTAGGTCTAAAATCTGATTTAATGATAATTGGGAAAACCCGGCAGTACTTAGAGTACTCATCTACAATATTATTATCATAGTAATTAAAACTAGAAACAGAACTAACATGGCAAGGACCCTAGAGATCCATATGAAGCAACTCTAATGGCTTACTAGAAAAAGTAGTAGAAAGACTCAATGGTAGTTTATGGATTCTACCTAGCTTATACTCATTAAAAAATAGTGGTTTTGGATGACACTTGTGACAAATTTAACATGTGACAGATCCTTTGTAGTGTTTGAAATGAAGGGTGACCAAATCTCTTGTGCAAAATTTCTCCATGATTGAAAGTAGCAGAAAAAGCTCTTTTGGATGATGATGAGTGATTGTTGTTGAAGTGGAAGGGATATAGTCCATTTTCATGTGGCCCTTGGAAAACAATCCTATGAGAGTGCAAATCCTTTACACAGAAACCAGACGAGTCAAATGTTATAGAACAATGATTATCTTTAGTAAACTTATGAACAGACAAGAGTTTCTGAGAAGTTTTGGGAACAATAAGAACATTATTAAGATTGAATAATGATCATCAGTATGTTTAACTGTTCTACTTAGATGGAAAATATTCATACCTTGTCCATTGGAAGTAGTGATGGTTTCAGCACCATCATAGGGAAAAGCCTCTTCAAACTCATCAATGTCAAAAGTTATGTGATGATTTGTTCCACTGTCTGCATACCAGGGTTTTGAGTCAAAGACATCAGCAGAAGCTAATATAACACTGATGTTTGGGGGTGGTTTTGTCCCTCGATATGAGAGATTCAGGCGCTGACTGCAGTTCAGGGCAATATCTCCTGGTGTTTGACATATTTGACAAGGAGGCTTTTCATTATGAGAGGATGAACCTGTTAGAGCATTGCTCGGT
>JAJJMA010173854.1:0-11989 GCA_023529015.1 Papaver nudicaule
TTTTTCAACTATAATCAACTAGGTTCACGAAAACTAAAAGTTGGTGGTGTATCTCGGTATCCCCGCTTTTTCAATAGATATGAATATAAACCTTGCAACTTAAATCAATTAACATTCATTCATAATGCAATACATCAATCATGCATTTATTACGCACAGTAAAATATGAACGATGATGAAAAGAATAATGATAACTCCAAAATTAATCACGTAACATGTTTATGATATCCAACTACATCCTACCAATATGTAGAAGTTTAGCTCGACATTGCTTATTGAAAACAAATAGAAAATCTAAAGAAAATACTGAAAAATCATAAAAACCCTTGTTTTGCTCCGTGTAGTTTCTGCACAGCCGCCTCCTTTACGCCTGCAACTTTTCCTTGCGTGAACAGATGATTTTTATTTGCGCCTCTCCTGTATCTTTTATATCTCAGTAACTCCCCAAAACTTCACGCCTAAACCCTTCCTAAACTGGCTGAACTCCAAATTCCGTCACTATTCTAAGCCCAACTGCACATAACCACTAACCCAACACCATCGAGCACCTCAGAGCCCACTCATCTAGCCCAGCTGAAGTATAAACATGTTAAAACCGTAGAAGTGACAGTGCAATCAACAACACAATCGCATAACCATCGAGTACTATAACACAACAACCTTGCTCATCTCTAGCTTTTTCTAACCACTTCTGATCATGGCAAGTTAACCATTCATTCTTTCCTATTATCCCAGTCTTGTTCTAAACCCAACTGTCTTCGTTTTCACTTCTAAACCTCTCCAAAACCTCTGGTCCAAACTCACTGAATTCAGCAACGACTCTTCTTTTTCCTTCTCTGATATGTAACTCCGCCTAGTCATTATATCAAACAGCTGATCAGCAACTTCTCTGTTGAGTATTACTGTGCTCAGTTCGTGTTCCTTTTATGAGCACAGTAGCTCCGTCCCTGCACTAGAACATTCATAGCAACACATCCATTTATTCATTGCATTAACAGACACCAAAACATCTCAAATCTCCTCATTCACAGATGACAGCAGTAACAACGATCTCTTTCTCCTCTATTTCCTCACCACAAACCCCAGCTCAAAAACTCTCTTTAGAACTCGCACCACCGTAATTTCAGTCACCAACTAACCCCAACAATTATCCACTCGAACCCACTCTTTAACTTTGCAGATGACCCTTTGAACCATAGCGCACCGGCGGGAATAGTTTGGAACAACGAGTCAGTAGGAACTGAACTGAACTGAACCAAAAGAAGTAAAACCAGCATATGATTTTAGCTTGAATAAGGGGGTGGCCCCTAGTAGCAATGAGTAACTTAGGGGGGGTATGCCCCAATAAATCCTTTAAAATATTCATAAAGTGATGGCTGCCTCTAGTAATCTCAAGTTTGCGATAGTTTAAAACCTTGCATCCTTCTTGTATTCGAGTCCATCAACTTTCATTGTCTCCAATTGGTGAACTGAGTTGTATTTGCTTCATTTGTATAATATGATTTCAAATTACCTGCAAAATAGAAAACAGGGTAAAATAAAGAATGTACGAGGAATTAGTCGACTAAAGTGTATAAGTTAGGTACTCTTGAATAGGTGTTTTGAGCACCTATCAAGGAGCAAGACGAACACATTATAATTGTTTTTCTAGGAATAACCCAACCTAGGTTGGGATAGCCAGGCTGCCAAACGCGGTCTAACTTTAATCCTATAACTATAACTATAACTAACTAATTAAGCTAATGACCAATAACTATTAATTAACCTAATTAATTATGGGACAAATAAGAGCATCTCTAATGGTGTTTGGATGTATATCCTATGTGGAGACCTAAAACATATGAATTTTTGTGAAATGGGAAACCAATAATTTTATGATTGATAAACATCTCCAGTTGTATAAAAGTTGTTTTAATACACTTGTCATTTGGTTATTGAAAGTTAGATTTACAAAATCTAAAAAATATTCTTAAAACAGAAATAATTGATGACGTGGGTTTGGATGGGAGGTTCCAAAAACCCAAACTCTCTTCCAAACTCAAGTTTTCACGTCATATAAAATTGTAACTATCCAACAACCACTGGAGACATTTTTTTTCATAGGAGTTTCCAAAATCCTATGTGGCACCATTTTTTTTCCAAACCCAAACACCATTAGAGATGCTCTTAGTCATTACTAGGTAAGGAGTTTTTCAATTACTTGAAAATAACCCTTTTTTGTTTTACACATTATCCCCAAATTAATTTCATCAACCCCTTATCTAGCCAGGCAAATAAGGTTATTGTGTGGTATGTTGAAGGTTCAAATATAATCATTGGAAGAACTAACCGTTAGGGGCCATGTACTGGCTAAGCGACCAAGTTAATACCGCCAAGTGGACAAACTTGGATACTCAGGCTTAACATAGTCGAGTTACTCTATGCAACTATGTTGTCCCCAGTAATCAAACCATTTTTTTTTCGTGATTATGAAGTTTGATTGTTTTGATTGTGTGACTATTGAGTTTAGTTATTCGGATATTTTATACAGGGTGATGATAACCAACCACCGGATCACCCTGGGATAGTTTAGGTTATATAGTAAAAATCTGATAAATTAATAGTCATGGGGCTGGTAAACGCTATTAATTTAGCGAAGTAAATTAATATATTAAATTAACGAAACATTCCATATTTAGATCTTCAAATTCAAATTGAAAAGTAAAATATTTAAACTTAAAGAAATATTTCTAGTATAATACACTTATCTTTGCGTATTTTTGTTTTTAAATCCCACTAAACCTTCAATTACCAAAGCAACCCCATGTACAGTTTAACTATTATTGCCTCCCCATTCCGTCAGTTAACCATTAAGTGATAGAAAACAATACAATTTCATCCTAAATCAACCATCAGATTCACAAAATCATGACCCAAAACAAAATTTCCTTGGTAATCCTCTTGAATCTTAGACGTTGATCATCGACGAAATAATTATAACATACTAACAAATAGCCCGAAATTGGAGCTAGGGTTTCAAATTTATAGGGGCAGAAAAATCGGCCGCAAGAAGAACTAGTATTAAAGAAGCAAATATCTTCCACTTGTCACTCTCATCGTCATCATAATTTCCAAATTGCTTTAACACATCTCTTATGAGCCAATTGATTGAAGTTGCGCCCTCACTTCAACGACAACAACCACCACTGCCTTGACTAACATGATTTTGAGGTTAGGTCTCAACATGATGATTATGCAGTTATAGCGTAAAATCTTGGGAATAAGAAGAAATGGGTGAATGCATATGGTTGTATTTGAAAGGGATACAAAGATTTTCTAGGTTCTCAATGGATGAGAAAAACCCAAAACAAAAACACAATATAGATTGTATCTATCAAATCTAGGGTTTACAACCTACAATCCTTGAATGGCCTTATTGCAGAAGAGAAGGACCATAGAATAGACAAGGATTATATGTTTACCTGGATACAAGTTCAGAACTAACTAGAAGAAGAGGATAGTTAAACTTGTGCTTTACAATCCCCAAGTAAAGTCTTTGTGATTCTCACCTTGTTCACGAAGAACAACAATAACATAAAACAACCTTATGTAGCACACGCACCAGCAGGGATGGTTTGTTAAACTACATGTATTCTTATTTATAGTGAATGGTTGCTTAAGGATAAAGCTAAGATTCCTTGTGAAACAACTTAGCTAGTGACCATGTTAACACGCCCGTTACTTAACTTGCACACAATAAACCTAGACATCTTTCACATGTAGATACCAAGTAGAGTTTATCTAACAAGAGTTTGATAGATTATAACTACCTCAAGATAAGATTTCCACACAAATAAATATATGGAAATCAAATAAGATTTTTCCATCAAGTAGGTGGATAATCTTCAAGAGTTTGGTTTCATTACAATTGTGAAAGGATAAACCTTATCCCTTGACTATGAGATATTCTACAAAACTTATCTCTTAAACAAGATAATAGTAGCAAAACCCTAATCAGAATGGACCAATATTCTACTCATTCTCGGTACGAAGCTCCCCCTTAATATTTATACCTCTTTTGCCAGATTGGTATGAAGCCCAATATTTACCCACCCTTACTTGATACTTTGAAAAAGTATATAAGTAAGCAATATTGTGTTCTCCCCCGATGGTTTTGAACCACAAAAACAAGAAACCATATGTATTCTCCCCCTATTTGTCACAAAAATATGACAAACCAGTTGAGACTCGGGTTTCAAGCCTATAGAGATAGTCAAGTATAGGATGTACTCGCATATCAAGTTTAAGATGACATAACTTGGAAATCAGAACAAAGATCTCGAAGTTGATTCATCTTCGAAGAAATCTAGATACACTTTTCTCCTAATATTCCACATTCACGCTCCCAAAAAGTTTGTTATTAAGCGCAAGCTCATTTAAAAACTCTCCCCCATGTGGTGTTATTCAATAAAGAACAACATCGATGTCTTTGCAAGTAAGACATATACAAAGCATAATTGTTCAAATAATTTCACAAGTAAACTTGTATCCAATTTCTTTGGTTGTTTATCTTTTCTTAGCTATTTTCTAAGAAATAAGAGTACAATCATCAAAAGTTTTCTCTTCTTAGAACAAGACGGTAACGTAGCTTTTGTGATATGTATGACTTCGATATTCTAATCATCACTAGGATAGCAAAGAATAAAAACATGTTAGCAATACCCACAACATGATCAAGAAGATCACGTATTGCCCTTTAAGACACAAAACTCGTGTTAACAAGGTTTGGTTTATTCTTAGAGTAAAGGATTAGCTTTTTCACATGGAATTTCACCAATAAGTGTGAATAAAGTTTTCCTTGGAACAAGATCACGTTGGACTGCATAAGATATTCTCTTTTAAAATCGGATCCACGTATTTATGAGTTCCAGGAGTCTATGTTAAACACCGCGTTGAAAATCCCGCAGAATATTCACGAGATGGTTCGCGAGCTGTCTGAATATGAAATCTGGGCCAAATACATTGAATATATTGTTCACGTACATGTACGAGTACAGATCAACGTTTTGGAACTCAGGAGGAAAATCTGGAGTCACTGTTCCCGAATCGGTTCGTGAATCGTCGTGTTTCAGATTTAGGGTTTAAACTGGATCCTCTGGAAGTACCTGGGTTTGGGCCAGTTCCTGTACTTGGAAGTGTGGACGTCCTGAGATATAATCCAACATACTCAAATAGAGTATAACTCCTTAGATTCACCATTCTCCTACGTTGATTTGCAAGCAAACCATTGCAATGGAAAGTGTATTGAATCTAACTCATAATGATCCTATAACCGTTGTACACCAAGAAAGTATACTAACATAACAAAAATGTCATGTCGGTAGGATTCACTCTTTGTTCAAAATAAAAGTCATAGACTTTGTTTGCAACTTATATATTTAAGAACTCTTAAAATCAAGTTGAGTTAGAGAAACATGAAAGATACATATTCATATTCAAGGATTTGGAAACCTTTAAACAAATGAATATTAACTTGATCAATGTTAACGACATACCTTTATGTAATCTCCAACTGGGTATGTTCCCTATTCTTGTGCTTTACCTCACCGTATCAATCAAAAGGGCACTACATGGTAAGGCCGCACAAACACAATCAAGTTGTATTAGGGTGAACAATATCTTGTTCACCTTTGGTGGTTAAAACAGGATCTCCTACATCACTTGGGTTTTCACCAAAAATAGCTTTCGGCTTAGAGTTCTTTGCCTTTCCCTTTTTTCCTGTTTTTCACTAGTAACCGAAGCATCTCATGTTGTGATTGCATCATACCAAACATTTTTTTTTTTGGGTTAAGTGACACAATTCCATGAATTCTCTTTGGGTAGCCTCACAAGGGTGATCATTCCCTTTGGCACTTATTGCTCTACCAATATTCTTTGGTATCCACTTTTCAGTGGTCTTAGGAGCAACATGATCTTTCTTCCCATCTATCTCAACCAGATTACTTGAGAGAGAATTGGATTGACTATTATTTTGCAAGTTAGTCGACTTCCAATTGGGAACATCAGATCTCGTCTTCGCCTGTACAAAGTTGTGTTCCTTTCGGTAATTATGACGATTACGAGAGGACTTTGTATAGCGTTTATAGGCAAACTTTGGATTGTCATAATTTTGTTTCTTATGCCTAAAGGTTGGACGTTCACAACCTAAATCTAGAATATGCTCCGTTGTTGTTAGGTTTGACGTTAATTTCCTAAACAACAGGAATAATTGAGCCATTGTCTTTCTCGTTCCTTTTATGGAATCTGCAACTTCTGGCCAAGTGACCTTTACTTCCACAATAAAGGAAATTTTTAGTAACATAAGGAGTGGGATGCTCGTTGTTACCTGGATGTGCGTGTGCTTTCTTTGGAGCTTGATAGATCTTGATCTTCTTCTCCTTGACTTGTTGTAGAGGTAGGTCACCTTGAGGATCAGTAGTAGCCTTAGGTTGAGAAGAATCCTTAGACTTGAAAATTTTCACTTATTTGTTAATACTTGGAGCGTCTATTCCTTTATAGCCCAAACCTTGTGTGTCACGATGATTTTACTCGCTCCTAACATTAAGTTTAATTTGTCAAAGCTATTGTTCAACTCTTTCAATGTCTTGATTTCATCAAGAGCATTAGCCAGATCAGTTTCATTAATAACTACCGATTATTTCAATTGTTTTAAAATCGGCAAGGAAATCCATTACATCTGCCGACTATAGTTAGTCCCAATTATAAAATTTCAAAAGTCCGAAATATTGAAGTTATTCAATCGACAAGGTTAGAAAATAAAGCTGCCGATTAACCCCAGATTTGGACACATAAACTTGCATATTAGCTCACAACGAGGGGAAAAAATTGGATTTTGTTGAAAATATCCAAAAAGTATCATTACAAATTCAGAGTAATACTGCTTGAACAAAAAAGCAGGAGTGGTGCATGAACAAAAAAGAATCTCGAAGTACAGTAGAGAACGAAGGGTTGTTGTGCCCATTCCCCTTCCTTTGATTGATGAACTAATTATTTATTTGCTTCACCTGCAAACTCGTTTCTTGGACTTGTCTTGCATTCTATTCCTCCTGAAATGAAAATACTATTGTGCAACCGAGCTATATGTAAGAGAAAGAAATTGTGCTCTATTAGTACTAGACTAAGAAATACTTAGATAAGCCTTTATTTTGTAATAGCTTATAGTCGGCAGCTATTACCAAATAAAGCAACTGATTAACTCCAATTTTGGGTACAAAGAATTTAGCAGATTCATTTTCAGTTATTAGCTATTGCAAAAAAAGCTACCGACTAAAACCTGTAACCAAAAACCTCAGAATTTATTTGCGAAATTTTAATGAACAAAATCCATCCATCTATACTTACAAAACAGGAGTGTTTTCTGAGTCACGGGACGGCTAGGATACATTCCAGTTGTTGTTAGTGGTGGGCAGGATCTTCCAATCCCTCCCAGTGTAGACTTCGATGATTTGATCCAACGGTCGGAATATCCACCGTCTTACGTTTTATTTGCTACCGACTCATCTGTAATAACTTCAATTCCCATTTTCCCATCATTACTCTTTGTAACGCTCATTACTCTCTTATTTCTCCCTCTTTCTCTCTCACGATATATACAGATTTGATTCAATTTCGAAATCATTTATTTTCAAATCTCTATTCTTCTTCCACTTCTCCGCCCTCCATGTTCTCCTGATTTGTGCGACTCCTGTTATTATTGAATCTCTTAGTTATTCCATTCCAAAATCAGGTTCTCTTTTGATTCATTTGAGTTCGGTTTTTGATGTTATTGAATACTGATTAAGAGCTGATCAAAAAATATTGTACTGATTAAGATTTTAAATTTTTGTAATCAGGATATGTGGGTTTGTCTATAACTGTTCCTTATATTGCTTGCGGATCAGAAACCTAGCTTTGAGGAATATAACCAAATCCAATTCGTTATTGTTCCTGTTCTCATTCTCTACTCTTTTCTAAAGAGTAAAATTTTCTGTTTTGTTTTTGTTTTGTTTTATTTAACAGGTCCGATTTTTTCTAAAAAGGACACCACAATCAAATCCCTATCCCCATTCTTCGTCCTCCTTTTTTTTTTTTTTTTTTCGCGATTTTGAACAAAGAGAAACACAAAAACAAGGTCCCATTTTAAAACCACATGAGTTCATATTTGATTAAAGTTTTGCTTCTTTGCTTTTGTGCATACAGTAGTTAATTTGATTAGAACAACAAAGAAGAATGACATCATATATATTTTTTTCCTCTTTTTTCTATTCTGTCTTGGTGTTATTATACTCACGGATTGGTCTTATTTCAGCGATATCAAAGGTCGTATTACTTATTCTGTGAAACAAATGGCCAAGATATGAGATGCAAACTTTGTTATCGTAATTGGATGCATTTTTTTTTTCCGTATAGCAAGTTTAATTAAACCAATCCAGTGTTAAGTTTGTTTTAACTCATAACCAAAAATGACCTGCTAAAGTTTGGAACTGGAACCCCATCGTAAAGTTATTAAATTGTATGATGTATCTGTTCATTATGGTTGCTTCTTCTAAGATATCTGTTGGTACTGATGAAGGTGAAGGACTAGGAGAGCATTTAGATGGGTTAGCAACTGTAGGTAAAGGTGTAGAAGAAGAGGTTGGGTGCTATGTAGTGTTGTTATTACAGAAGCAGGGAAAGGGAGTATATTGAAGAGAGATTTGCAAAGGTAGTAACTGATGACTATGGTTTTTCATGGCAAATGGTGGAAAAAAGGAAAGGTTAGTATTTCTTCTTTTACACTTTGTTTTGTCATACTATCTGGGATGCACTAAAGCGTGAAATATTTTGCATAGCCTGTTCCTATGTAATGAAAGATGGCTAGACCATCGAACCCCATAGGACATTACTGATCATGCCCCATTCATCTGTCCCTTCTAATCTATAGTACCATGTACATTTCATTCACTAGACTTTTGGAAGTATTACCCAATGATGTGTTCGGTGGGAAGGGAATAATTAAGTCGCTGTTGGTAGTTGTATGTCCAATCTTTGTAGTTGTGCATCTAAACCCTGTACCTTTATCAACAATTTTGTAGTTGTAATTCTTTTTCCATGGTATTACTGTATATGGTTCTTACTACTAAATGCTCATCATAATTTTTTTTCAAAATACCTCATTCAAGTATACTGAGGTATAGGGTTCTATTATTCGGAGGGTTCTTCCTTGCCCTGAGTGAAATTGAACAGGCTAAAGGTATATTAGTTCGTTAGACACTTAGAGTACTATCTGTTGTTTGTGACATTCCTACGCTTTTCCTACAATGCAGTTACATTTAAGCCAAGCAAATTGCACTTTATGCAGACCCGGGAATTTCATTCCTTTGAAGTCATTTCGAGTTTGCAAGTATTATTTCATCAATGAGATTTGAATTCTATATATTCTATGTTTTTGCTGATTGACGTATGTTTCTGTTCTTATGGAAATTGCTTATGTCGGCTTCTTTGCTGAAACTATATTGTAGAGTTTTGATAGCTTATTGATAGTGGATATGTAGTACTAGGTTTATTACGCAGTTAAACCATGTTGCACAGATTGCGTTTCAGACGTCTCGAAGCACCATAATTGGCGAACAGTTGATGTGCTTGAATCTAGAGTAACCATTAATCTGCTGGGAATTTCTTTCAAGAAGCCAGTAGCAAGATATAGTCCCACCGTATAACTTTTAGTTAGCTTGGACACTCATTATTTATTGTTGATAATGTACGTAAGAAATAAAAATGGAAAGACGAGAAGTCTCAATGCGTTCTGTAGAGCAAAACCTAGAAATTACTAAAGTTTGATTATTTGGCATGATCATTGACTTTCTTCTTTGAGAAATAGCTACGGTTTTGGTAAAGACATTAACATCCCAGCCTTGACAATTGGTAAACGTTTTACTGAAATGAGTCGCGAAATGTAGCAACTTAAAGACGTATAGCCAATCCACCAAAGGTAGCAAAAAAATATAACTTTGCTTGGTCGCACCTAATCAAATTGATTGACCGTTTCCAAATACTTTTTCTACTCACCAGTATTTTTAATCTCTTTGTATTGGAAATGGTGATGGTCCTATCTTTGAACTCTTTGTACCTGATCAAATTAATAAGGCTAATGAAATATTTATGTGCAGGATTGCCATTCACCCATCGAAATAATGGCTATGTGAAGCAAAAGAAAAAGAAGAAAAGAGCCCAAAAGAGTGATGCGCATGAAAACGATGAAGAAGAAACGAACTGAAAAAGTGTGGCAACCAAGATTTAGACTAGGAGAAGGCAAATAAGTAAGTGACACTCAGTAAATGGTTTATAACAGTAATAATTATTTTTATTATAAATTTATTTTTAATAGGTCATTTTGCTAAAAATGTCCTCCACTTCCAGGTTGCTGATCTGACCGAAGCTTCAAGGTATTTTTTGACATTAACATGCAGTCATTCACGTTACCTTCTGGGTGCTCGATACAATTCGGGCTTTCTTCAAGATGATTTTACCTTCAGATACAGAAAATGGGTATGTCCTCCCATGAACAATATAAACTCCTTTTGATAAAATATGGATATCTTCAGATATATGGTTGAAATTTTGGATGGACACACTATCAGACTTCATGACTTGGATATTTAGGAATTTGATATGCTTTTTGTAGGGATATGCCGTTGAAATATCAAGGATACAAGGCTTATGATAAAACTCTTGCTTCTATCATGGATGGGCCTTAAGGAGAGCTGTACACACATAGATGTATACCCTTCCTGCAAAGGCATAATTTTGAAGAAGGTGAATTAAGATGGTAAGTTGAACTTCTACTGTGAATAACGTCTCTAACATACATTGTAGCTTTCAAATTGGCTTTAGTTCACTTAAGTATATGCAAGCCATATTGTGCTGATTTGTTCATGTAAAGGGGATATCTCAATGACGCAATATATCTGTTTTTTCTTGCAGAGGCCTCGGTACAAACTGATTTGCAAAGTTTTGTTGGCACATCAACTATTGTCGACGTTGACAAGCTAATCCTTTCAAGGGCGTATTAGGGGTAGAATGGTGAAACCCTAGGAGCACGTTTGGTCATATCTCACATTGAATTATTGAGCATTCCGTCATACACAACTTATTATTGATTGTATAACCGGGGGAGTGTTTGGGACATCGTATAGACGCCAGAAAATATTTCTTGGGACAAATATATATATAGGATCAAAGCACCCAGTCCTCCAAGTTTAACGTAAGGTTTTCACATTGTGGCTATATAGATATGAAGTGTTCATTGTTTTTTAGGATCTTCATTCATATGATGTAATGAGAAATTATTTTCTGTTTCCTAAATTTATTATCAGAATGAAGTTGCACCTTCGTTTACATTGTGGGTCGGGTTCCAAATGGAATTAGAGACGGGAAGTTTACTCACAATGGAATTGAGTTTACATTCACTTTTCTTGGAATTTATTATTTTTCCCGGTGAAAGAATCTTATTTGTTTAGGTGCTTTTATTGTTTGTTGCAGCCCATCTCATAGTAGCTTTTGGAAAGATCTAACATGACGATTTCAATTTCCACAATCGGCAAACCGCGAAAGGTTACAATTTGCATGAAAGCCTAAATCAAGAAATTAAAGGTCAAAGCACAATTACCGTTTGCAGGAGATATAAGATTTAGTTGGAGTGCAATAGAAATACTTTAATGGTGCGTTTGGACGAAGGATTTGAAAGGTAGGATTCATGGGACCAGGGGATTTGCTGGAATTATGATTCCCTTGGTCTATTTGTTTGCCCGAATTCCTCGGATTCATGTTTCCTTCGGGATTTCTGATTCCACTTAATCCTCCATTCTGAGTCCCACCCCTACCCCTAAGATTTGTTGGGAAAGTGAACGAGGGATTCACGGACCCAGTTTGTTTTATTCTAACATTCCTAATCTGAGTAATTATTATTATTAATATTTATATTATTATCACT
>JAJJMA010173869.1:0-14696 GCA_023529015.1 Papaver nudicaule
AGAAGAAGATAGAGAAGATGGGTAAGATTTGGTAAGGGTTTGATGAAAAAAGAAAGAACAGGGGCACAGAAGCGGCAACTGTGGAGGAAATAGGGTTTTGAAAGAAGAGCTCTGGTTTTGCTAAAGAAAAAGAAAGGGGTTCTGAGAAGTTAAAAAAAAAAAACTGAATTTATAGCAGAAGATGACGGAACGGGCGCTGCAGGTCACCCGGTCAAAAGCGAGGCGTGCATGAGCAGAACGTGTCAGGAAAAGAGTAAAAACCGTAAGGTATTTTCGGCGGACCAAGGGAGTTTCATCCCCGGCGACTAAGGTCCCAGGAGATGAAAGAGGCAAAATGTAAGGGTAGAAATTACCTTCATAGTATAAAGCATCCTAGAAGAGATGTTGGACGAGAAGTATACGGCGGAGATGTTTGGGATCAGCGAATAAGGGCCTCAGCGGCATATGAGCTAAAGCTGGTTAGACTAGATCGACGAATATATAGAAGAATGAAAGATTTCGTCGAGAAGAGGATCAACGAGAGAAGACACGTCACCGGTGGTAGTTGAGAAGTAGGTGCGCATTTAAGAGGAGTCAGAACGGATACATTGTCAGGTTGACTAGTTGACTCAGTGGAGGATGCGTCATCGGTCTTATCTGTTAGAAGATTCTGTCCACAATGTTAATAAAGTAAGAGATGGGGTCGACGATGTATGTGTATCGGCGAGTCAAGACAAATTAGTGTCAGTCTATGGTTGTTTGTATTAGCTGTAATCCATTATGTAAAAGGTCTATAAATAGCGAGTGAGCTTACTGGTGTTTTTACCTGGAAAAACAAGTGTACCGTCTCTGGGTACTTTCGTAGTGCTCGGAGATCAAAGTCGAACAAGGCAAGCCTAAACCAAGGATGGCCGTTCCCACCTTGCTTCGGTCACAGAGAGGATAGAGGTTGGTCTAGGGAGGGAAACATCGAAGAAACTTGAGATCAGGTTGAGGATGTGTTTTGGGTGTAAGAGTTCAAGATTTCCGTCGTGAAGTCGACTGGAAATCTCCAAGGCTAGAACGTATTTCGATTCTCAGGTGTTTTCTCTGAGGCTCTTGGTTGTTTCTGTGTGTTCTGAACGTTTCTGATGTTCGTAATGTTCTACCTTGGAAAATAGAGGAAGCCTCTATTTATAGTTTGAACTCACCCTGATCTCTCGACAGAGAAGGTGGACGTCGTGGAAGAGTGGAGGAGTGGAGGACATGCGTTGGTTTCCGTAACTGCCTGAGTTGTGTGGAACATGCCCACTCGTGCCATCTTCTCGTAACCGCCCACTATCTCCATCAGTTTCTTTCAAATGCCGTAGACCTCCAGACCAATACCCCTAAAGCTATCCCCCCGTGTGACGTCTTGATGTCTCGAGCGAGTGATACGTGAATGTTGCGTAGTTGAGTTGAGTAGAGTAGGGTTGTACGACCGATTGTCGTGGCCAACATGATGTAGTGTCTCTTGGACACAAGTGTAGGAGTGGCCTTGGTCTTTGGCCAAGGCCATAAGTGTTTGATGGCGCTTTTGGCGCTAGTTAAGGTGGCGCCATGGCTCATGGCGCCACGGCCTTGGTCTTTGGCCAAGGCCAAATTGAAAATGCACCTTTGGCGCTGGTGATGGTGGCGCCATGATTTATGGCGCTACGGCCTTGGCCTTTGGCCAAGGCCAAATTAAGAATACGCCTTTGGCGTGATGGTGGCGCCATGATTCATGGCGCCACGGCCTTGGCCTTTGGCCAAGGCCAAATTAAGAATACGCTTGATGGTGGCGCCATGATTCATGGCGCCATGGCCAAATTAAGAATACGCGTGGGGCGTGATGGTGGCGCCATGATTCAGGGCGCCACGGCCTTGGCCTTTGACCAAGGCCATCCTGTTTGCGGCCATGCTCTTTGTAGGTTTGTGACGTTTAACGCCATGGCCTTGGCTTCTTGGCCAATGCTGGTCTTTGTGAATCCATGGTGGCTCATGGCTTGTGGTGCCATGCTATGTGGCATTTATGGTTTCGGCGTCTGGCCAAGGTCGACTTTGGGGCAGCCTGTGCCTTAGCCGCGATGTGAGTGCCTGTGCTACAACACATCTGAGGTCATGGCATGTTTATCCATGGTATGCTAGACCTTCCTGAACTTGGGATTAGGTCTGCTTAGGCCTATTTAGGCTGGTGTATGCTTCTCAGAGAGCTTTGGACCGGCCTGGAGCTCCAATATTCCTGAGGTTTGCACCGAGACTCGTATGTTGAGTCGTATTTAAGAGAAAATCCATGAGGACATGTCTCTGTTGATTCTTCACCGTGTACCATCAAGCGAGGTCTGGCTCTGAGCTGATCAATCGGTTTAATATGTTGGTGAGATCATTAGTACTGCTCTATGATATTACCCTTCCCACCGGAGTTATAAGAGAGAGCTCATAGAGAGTTTGTTCGGCTCATGGAATGATTTGCATTCTGAGCTATAGAGATGAGCCTGAATAGGCGACTGCCTTCAATAAGACATGTTTTTCGAGAGTGTTTTGACAATCTTGTCCCTCTCTCATTTTTCACCATCTACAACTGGAAGGGGGGTTGGACACATTTTGGATTGGTCTGGAGAGAGGAAAAGTACTATACTTGCTCTCTACAGCCCAAGACTGAAATTAGGGTTCTTATTTGAGAGGCTAAATCTAGAAGATTAGCAAGGTAAGGGAGAGTTGTAATCATGCTTATAATAGTGATAACCCTTGGATGTAGTCCTCACTTATGAGGGTGAACCAAGTAAAACCTCTTGTCAAGTATCTCTAACCCTTATCTCCTTTATACTTCTTTATGGTTGGATAGATGCATGCTTAGGTATGATTCTGTGTATGATGATGTATGATATTTGTGTGTGCCGTCTAAGATCTAACCCTTGGGATTTTAGACTGTTACATTTTGGCGCTAGAAAAGGTTTTGAACTTGTGTTTTCTTTGATTTTAACATGATTTATTGAGGTTATCATATGTTCTCTTGTTTCCATATGTGGTATGATTTACATGTTGCAAATCTCGTCGGTAGTGTGTTAGTTACCTTTTCTTGTTATTTGGAGGTTTTAGTCTCGCTGTTTAAGATCTTCTCTTTGTCTTTCCTTTCGATTTGTCATATATAGCATATATTGTGGTCTGCTATGAAGATCTCTTGAAGAATATTGCTAAGATTGTGAAAACCAGGCTATCTTTAGTATTTTGTAGCGCCGTAGCTGGGTTTTTCAGCACATCTTTTTGCTATTTTTAGTAACTATGTCATGTTTAGATGCTGTTTTTGCCAAAGTTGAAAGTTTGCTCGCTGGATTTGATGGTTCATCACAAATTTCACCTTTATCATATGAGTAACAGAGATAGTGGTTCATTTGTTAAACAAAAATGCTATTTTTCGTATGATTATTACCCTGGTTGTAGGAAAACATGCTACTTTGAGTCCGTTTATGAGTTATATAGATATATATTTCCGGTAGATTAATATTCTTTCCGGCGAGCTTGTATGAATCTCAGGGTCATGGATGAAACTATTTTTAAAAAAAAAATCAAAATAGTCACCGTACTGCCATTTTGATCGAAAAATCACAATCGCCTATGATGGTTTTGCAAGTTTTGTCATGATTAGGTCATTATCGGTATCTCATGTGATTTAAAGCTGCTACTTTTGTCCTTCATTCATCAACATTCTGAAAAAACAATCCAACTAACTTATTTGGCATTTACCCACAGTACTAACAGAGCAATACTGTCAGGAAGTGTGTTTGTCTTCTTTTACAGATCTTCGGCGAATGGGTCCTAGAGGAAGAAGCGGTAAAGCCCCAGCGGGTAGGCCTCCACGATATCCTATCCTCCCTACGCCAGTGATGTTTCCCAGTAGCCACCACAACACCAGAAGCAGGGGTGTGGAACCAGTTGGTCTAGCAGACACCTTTTTGGCAAGTTCATCTCGGTGACCACCTGTTCAGCGAACATCACGCCAAGAGGAGGTTTATATGGAAGATATTACCCACTTAGAGAACGCAGAAAGAACACCTGAGCCTAATGCGGTATTGCGGAGGGTCAGCAGTGAAATAAAAGCAAATACTTACGACGAGCATATTGATGGTGGTAGAGTCACTCAGAGAGCCATCGGCGAATCATCAAATGTTGCGGGAGTAGTTCAAAACACTAATGCAAGAGGCACAACAACAACTAATGTCCCAGTTGTCGGCGAAACACTCCATGTGGCAGAAGAAGCACCAGCAGTAGTCTCTGAACCTATTATGGCAGGAGATATTCCACAGGCTACTAGTGGAAATGATGCGATGATAGTACCAGGCACCACTATAACTCGCTCAGTGGTGGTAGCATACAACACAGGGTCCACAAATGCTACAGAAACTTTGCTGAAGCAAATCCTTGTGGCTAATAATAGGCAAGCAGATCAAATGCAGAGGCAAATGCAGTTGCAGATGGAAACTGTACTTCAAATCCATAGAGAGTTGATGGCAGAAATCAGGAAAGCGGCAAAAAACAGGAGCCACGCATCCCATTCGCATACAACTCGCCGATCAGAAAAAAGTGGAACTAGCACAATGGAAGTCTCAGATTCATCGGCGAAATACGATGAGAGGGGTAGAAGGAAGGATGTGTTTAGAAGAGATAACGAGGAATATAGTGATTCAGGACGGCGGAACAAGATAGACAAGGGCATGAAGAGAGAGCTTCGTCGGTTAAAAACCAAAGTGGCGGCTTTAAGTGGATCTTCAGAGGAGCCGAAGTATAAGGTGGCACTCTCAGAGGCACAGGAAACACCCTTTCAAGATTGTATTACATATGGGTATGTGTCCACAAGGTTTTCCATGCCAAAATTCACATCCACTTTTGATGGAACTGGAGATCCTGCACAGCATCTGAGAAGTTATAAGCGAGACTTGGCGGCATGGGTAGGATCAGATCCCATAATGTGCATGGCATTCCCCGCCACACTCAAAGATGAAGCTTTAGCTTGGTTTGATGGGTTGGAGGAAGGAAGAATTAAATATTTTGAGAAATTAGAGAGAAAATTCTTACGTGCATTTATTCAGAACAATAGAAGTCGACCTGGCGTGGAAAGACTATTCAACATCAAGAGAAGACCCTCAGAGACCTACAAAAGTTTTATTCAAAGATGGAGAAAGTCGAGCAGCGAAGTGCGATCAGCGGTATCAGACAAAGAAAAGATAAGATCATTTATTAGCGCTTTGGAGACATCAGACCCAATGTACCAAAAACTATTCTGGGAGGCGCCAAAGGATATGAAAACTTTGAGGGCGATGCAGGATGAATGGATAAATTATGAAGAAATCCAAGCAGAGGAGCTTCGTTTAAAAATAGAGAGAGTGAAGCAAATACACTCGATCAATAATTATTCTCCGAAGGAGCAGGAAGAAATAAGAAAAGAATGAAAGAAAGCAGAACAGCAAAGGTTGGCGCAAATCCCTTCTTCGGCGATTGTAGTACCTGAGGTAGTCAAGCAACAACAGCAAATAACCGCCGAGCAGCATTGGAATTCGCAGAAGCGAGATAACTATGATGGAAGGGATAGGCAAGATAATCGAGGAGGCAACTATGGCCGAGGCGGAAGAGATAATCGGCGAAATGGGAATGGCGATAGAAGATACAATGGAGATAACAAAAAATTTGGCAGAGGCAACCAGCAACCTTTACAAGACGCTACCTTACCAAAGTTACGTGTTTCTTATACTGATGCATTCGGACAAATCGAGAGCTCAAACTGCAGAGATGATATTCGTTATCCTTACAACAGAGGAAATCCAAGGGTCCCACCGACCAACACTAATTCCTTTTGTCAATTCCATCAGTTCCACGACTATACAACTGAGAACTGCACCGGCGTGCAGCAGGAAGTCCACAGATTCATTCGCTTGAGGAAATTCCAGGAATTCCTTGAGTTGCCACCGCCGCCGCCGCCTGTTATGGTTCAGCCAATTCAAGTCATTCCAGCTCAGGCTCCAAATGTGTATGAAGTAAAGGTTGAGCAAGATTTGTTGGAATTGGACTGCTTTTCCATTGTGCATTCAAAGATCACCAGGGATGAGTTCCATGATAATGTCTTATCCCGAGTGCACAAGCGGGATAGAATGGGAAATGAGATCTGTAGCGTCGCTGCTAAGCAAGAACCCCTGCAAGATTGGATGAAGGCTTGTGTAGGTTTCTCCGCTGATGAGATACCACCAGAAGGAAGGAGTCACAACAATCCTCTGGTCCTCACCATTCAAATGGGAAGATTCAGATTGCCCAAGGTGCTCATTGATCCAGGCAGCTCAGTGGACATCCTTTTCAATACTTCTTACGAGGCAATGAGGGCAAAAGATGAAAAAATCCCTTCGCCAACAGTTTCCTCTTACAATATTTATGGATTCAATGGAGTTGCTTCTAAGCCTAAAGGGGAAATCGAATTTAAGATCATGATCTGCGATGAATACTTCTTGAATACCACTCTTTGCATTGTGGATGTTGATTCGCCGTATGCTGCCATTCTTGGAAGACCATGGCTCCACAGCCTAAAGGGAGTACCTTCCACTTACCATCAGCGTTTAAGGTTTGCAACACCTATATGAGTCGCCGAATACGTAAGAGATCTGGCAGTGGCAAAAGCTTGCAATTCAGCAGATGTACAAATGCGAGAGAATAGAAAAGCCAAGATTGCAGAGAAAAAGAAGCAGGGCAAGGAAGCTACTAAGGACCAGGAGATCCAAAACTTCATCGCTGACCCCTCAACATATATGCATTCAGTAAACTCAGTAGAAGATTCGGCGAAGCCTGAAGGGAAGGCCTTATAACAATTAAAGGAGCCATCGCTGATGGGAGAACCAGAATTACATTTTACGGCGGTGGAACCTACTAGAGATATAAATATCGGCGAGGAAAGTGATCCAAAGATGGTAAAAATTGGTACTTTATTAAACGAAGACGAGTCGGCGAAGTTACAAGCATTACTCAAAGAATATATTGATGTCTTCGCCTGGGGCATGAACGAAATGCCAGGTATTGACCCGGCGATAGCATGTCATAAGCTGGATATTGATCCAAAGATTAGGCCTTTCAAACAAAGGATAAGGAAATTGGCTCCAGCCTATAAAGAAGCAGTCGAAGCAGAGATTGACAAGATGAGGGCGTCTGGTATCATAAGGCCAGTACAATATCCTCAATGGATAGCCAATATGGTAGTGGTACCAAAGAAGAACAAGGGAGTGCGGATCTGCATCGATTTCAGCGATCTCAATAGGGCATGTCCAAAGAATAGTTTTCCGCTACCAAGTATTGACCAAACCGTAGATGCTACATCAGGTCATGAGTTACTATCATTCATGGATGGTTACTCAGGGTATAATCAAATACCCTTGGCGGAGGAAGATCAGAAGCACACAGCTTTCTTTTCCACCAAAGGATTGTTTTGTTATATCCGAATGCCCTTTGGGTTGAAGAACGCCGGTGCTACTTACCAAGAAATGGCGCAGAAGATGTTCGAAAAGTGGATAGGAAAGACAATGGAGGTATACGTTGATGACATGCTTGTCAAGAGGAAGAAGAAACAAACTCATGTGCAAGACCTCAGAGAAATATTTAATCACATGCGCGTTACCAAGCTAAAAATAAATCCGGTGAAATGTGTTTTTGGCGTAACGTCAGGAAAATTCTTGGGGTATGTTGTCACGAAGAAAGGTGTAGAAGCTGATTAGGCCAAGATTAAGGCAATTAGAGATACCTTCTCCAGTAACAGTGAAGGATGTCATGCGGCTCAATGGAACTTTGGCGTCGCTTAATAGATTTATCTCCAGATTTTCAGATAAGTGTAAATTATTTTTCCAGACATTGAAGAAAGGAGAAAAATTCAACTGGACTGAGGCACATGAAGCTGCCTTTCAAGGTATTAAAAAGTATCTCGCCACTCTTCCAGCAATTCAACCACCTGAGCATGGCGAAGAACTCAGAGTTTATCTCGCCGCAACACCCTTCGCCATCAGTGTTGTGCTTGTGAGAACCAAGGGCGGAGAAACGCCTATTTATTATATTAGCAGAACATTGCAAGGGCAGAAAAGAATTATACCAAAATTGAACAATTGATTTTAGCGTTAGTCTTTGCATCTCAGTGATTACGCCCATACTTTCATGCTCATCCCATTGTTGTTCTAACCAAAACTCCTATAGAATCCATTCTGCACAGTTCTCAGAGAGTAGGGCGAATCGCCAAATGGAATCAGCAAATTGAGAAGTTTGGCGTTCAATATGAAATACATACAGCACAGCGGTCTCAAGTTATTGCAGACTTTCTCGCCGACTTTCCAATTGATGAAGAAGGAGAGATAGAAGAAATCCCATTCTCTTTGGATGAGCGAGAGAATGAGATGCCTGATCTATTGAAATGCACTCCTACTAGTTGGGAAGTTTATGTAGATGGTTCATCAAATAAAGAAGGAAAAGGAATAGGAATTGTCCTAACTTCGCCGAAAGGAGCCAGGATAGTACACTCATTGAGGCTGGAATTCCCGACGACAAATAATGAGGCAGAATATGAAGCGGTTATTCACGCCATGCGAATACTCATTGAAATGGGCATCAGCGATGTTAGATTAACAAGTGACTCTCAGCTAGTGATTCTTCAAATCTCTGGGCGATATCAGACAGCAGACCCGTCTCTGCAGAAGTACCTAAAACTTGCTAGAGGATATCAGGTATCAAGTTTCGCCACATCTGCAGAAAGGATAACAGGCACGCCGATGCTTTAGCTTTCATCTCTTCAATGATGACAAATCCTGATATCCCTTCAATAGCTATTGAAAGATTGAAGCAATCATCGGTAGAAGAGCAAAAGCAAAGAGAGGTACTGGCAACAAGCACTGAGGAATCAGCGGAGACAGATTGGAAAACGCCGATACGGTATTATTTGGACCTCCTTACGCTGCCAGGGAAACAGATTTTAGCTCACCAAGTCATTAGTAGATCGACGAACTATGAGCTTCGAGATGGAATTTTGTATCGTCGGTCATTCTCTGGGCCATTGGTGTTGTGTATCAAGAGAAGAAGGCAAGAAATTACTAGAAGCAATCCATGAAGGAGACTGTGGGAACCACAGTGGTCAAAGAGCTCTAGCATTAAAAGTTAGAATGCAAGGATACTACTGGCCCTGGATGAATAGTGACGCCAAAGAACATGCACGCCGATGCAAACAATGCCAGTTGTATGGAAGAAGGATTAAAGCACCAGCGACCTCGTTAAATTCAGTACCCAGTCCTTGGCCCTTTGCCAAGTGGGGCATTGACATAATTGGACCACTGACACCAGGATCAGGACAACGGAAATACATCATTGTGGCGACGGATTATTTTACCAAGTGGTGTGAAGCCAAAGCTATCAAGAAGAAGACAGGACAAGAAGTATTCACATTCATTTGGGAAAATATATTTTGCGGATTCTGCGTACCGGCAGAGATATGTACTGATAATGGAAAGGAACTGGTCGGCGACAACATTAGAAATTACTCGCTAATTATAGCGTCAATCTGGGAAAATCAACTCCATTATACCCTCAGAGTAATGGACAAGCGTATTGGAATGGGGCTGAAGAAAAGGGTGGAGAAGCATAAAAAAGCATGGTGTGAACATTTACACAATGTATTGTGGTCTTACAAGACTACTATCCGAGAAGCAACTGGAGCATCTCCTTTCCTACTTACTTATAGTGCTGAAGCAGTACTCCCATCTGAAGTAATCCTACCAACTAAAAAGCATGAGGCATGGGAGAAGAATCTAAATACTGACTTGATTCTATCCAAGCTGGATGATTTAGAAGAACAGCGGTTGATCGCTCTTACGCACATGGAAAATTATCATCGCCGATTGTCTAGAGAGTACAATAAGCGAGTGATCCCAAGAGAATATCAGCCTGGCGAGTTGGTGCTTCGAGAAATTCCCCCATCTTAGCGAAAGGGATGTAGAAAGTTGGAACCAGTATGGGAAGGTCCTTATATTATCAAAAGAGTAGCTGGAAGTGGAGCATATGTGCTGATTGATGAGCACGGCGTAGAGCTAGAGCATCCTTGGAACGCCAAGTTCATTAAGAAGTACTATCCCTGAAAGAAACAATGTAAAATCCGAAGTCTTGGGCGGGCATAATACCCAAAAAGTCTTATTAAGCTTATGTAAAACAACAGCGAATAAGATCCGTGGACGTAGGTTTGCTATCATGCGCCGAACCCCGTTAACAAGTCACAATGTCATTTACATCTTCGCTGGGTATTCTAACCACAGTGACGTCTAAAGCCTAAAGGCTTCGCTAAAGTAATAAGAGCATAATATGCTGAGGAAAAAATGCCCATTACCAGGCTACAAAGTCACCGACTGGGGCAAAAATGCCAAATAATTACAAGGCAATAAAGCCACATAAACAAAACCCTGATCAGGTACTAAGGCCAAGCGCCACCACTAAAGGGCATAATGCCCAAAACTAATAAAAGCAAGTGAAGCCAAAGGCTCTCAGCTCAGAAGCATAAAAGCTTGCTTGCTTCATTGAATAACCTCCTTGTAATGGTAAGACCGACCCAGGATTAGCTGTAAGGCCAGTCGTGTTACTTGTTGGTCTGTAAGTGTTTGGCGACTAAGACCTTATTCTGTAGCATCACATCGGCGAGAGCCTTTGTGCTAATTAGCCTACACCGTAGCATCACCTCTGGCGAGAGCTATTGTGCAATAAGCCTACTGGGCAACCCAAACAACTTATAATAGATCGCCGACGGGCACAAGTAATGGATGCGGCTGGGGTGTTAACCTAGGCTCTGCATGAAATTGTTGGTTGTATAAGCACAGGACTTCACTCAATGGCAAGATAAGTTTTTGAAGACAAACACAAAATAGTACGTCAAATTAACAAAGGAAAACTATACACAAACAACAAAGGATGAAAACGTAGAAATAACATTCTCGTGGCGATATTCAAAAGGAAAGGCGATACTGTTCATTACAAAGGGAAATATAGAAGAAGGTGAAAATTATAGAAGATGGTTCTCCGCTTCAGCATCTGGGGTCTGGAAAAGGACTTGTCGCTTCGGTATCAAGACTTGCAAGGGTAAAGCTATCCTTTGGGGTTGAAGGCATAGCTTTTTCAACACCGCCGATGCTCTCCCCTTCTGTGTTCTCAACTCGGGTGCCCTCAGGCTTACTTTCTTCCTTTTTCCCCTATTTCCTTCTTTACTTTCTTCTATGCCCTCTCTTTGATTCTCTCATTTGTTCTTTTCTTGAATCTCTTTCTCATTCACTTCTTTAACTTCTTCTTCTGAATCTTCTTCTTCTGACTCCTCTTCTTCTTGATTTTCTTCTTCCACATCTTCTTCCTCTGGTAGCTCGTCTCCCTCTTCTTGAGCGCTTGCCTTCTCCTTTTTTGCTTGCTCGGCGAGCTGTTCGGGAGTTGGTCGACGATACTTTAAAGGAACCTCTAATTTATGTTCAGGACAGAACTTGTAGGCGAAGTCTTGAGTACCGATGAAAGCAGCACTAACAACATCCTCCTCGAGTTTCTTCTCAAATTCTTGAAGTTCATCCTTAACCTCGGCAATCTCTATCTGAAGACGGTCACGAACATCCTCGAGCTCTTGAATCTTGCCAGCACAAGATCCATGATCGAGGAGCTGTTTATTCAATTCTTCAAATCTGCCAGCAGGAGTCATGATCTTTAAGTTTCGATGACAGTTCCTTCATCTTGTCAGGGCCAGATTCATGCTCTTTGAGCTTGTCAGTAAGCTCGTTGATCTTTTCCTCACACTCCTTGTAGCCTTGGATGACTTCCTTATGGTGCTCCACCTCATTTCTCAAGCTTTGAATTTGAGATGGAGGGAGGAAAGGAGAAAGCATGGTTAGAAAAACAAAGGGAGAGAATAAATGTAAAAACTGTTGTGGGTATACCCTATGAAACTACCTTCCAAGTCGCGGACATAGGTTCGCGCACCCTCTTGAGCTTCTCTAAACTGGGCCATATGAAATTCAAAATTTTCATCGGCGCACGTACCTAACATTTGGTTTATTTGACGTTGTTGGGTAGAGCATTGTTTGTATAGATCGATCGCCAAAGCTTCATGTCTCGCCGCGGCATCCTTCCAGCGCTGAATTTGGAACTCGACGGTTTCTTTTTCAGTACTTAAGCGAATGACCTTGGAATCTAGGTCGTCGGCCCTAGATTTCTCTTCTCGCCAAAGGGTACAGGCTCGCATATGACCAACCTCGACTTCCTTTTTGGCAACAATAGCTAATTCTTCTCGGCGAAGTGCATCGTCGCGCTGGCTAGTCATCCAGCCTAATTCCGATCAAGTGGCTTGATAAGTATCACAGAGGTTTCTTATAATATCATTGTCTTGATTCAGTTCTTGATGACACCATTTAAGGTCCTTATGAAAACTGAATAGTTGGCTACATTGCTTAAAGTTGCTATTACTAAGTCTCTCGATCGGATTCAGCTCGCCTAAGCCTATCATCATCGGAGGAATGGAAACCTTGGAAGGCAGGAAATCTAAGGGTTGGCGAAGGAAAATCTAAATGTTGCTATAATATAACAAAAATAATATAAAAATAACTTACTTTGTTGGGATGTTATTTTTAGACTTCGTTCCTGGATCACACCCTTCAACCTTTCAATTTCTTTTCTCTGAACTGTAGAATCGTGTTTCAACTGGCTGATCTCATTGCCAAGATTAATAACCTCTCGTCTAAGACCTTCGTTGGCCGAAGCAAGACTCAACCGTGATGGAAATTCTGAAATCACAGCTATAAGCATGAGTGTCAAACCACAATAAAGATGGTGGGGCATAAAGGGTGCATACCATGTTGAGAATATTGAAATGTTCTTGATAGGAGATAATGGGAGCAGCCTTGTGAAAATCTGGGTGATGAACAAACCCTGGGCGACTATACTGTGCCAGTACTTCAAAGTACTCCGGATCTGGACAATCATCCGCCACACTAAGCTTGTCAAAGGCTTCGGCGAGCATATTTGATGCGTTAAGCTGCACTTTTCTAGGACCCTTAGAAGGTTGAGGAGTAGAGGGATGCCGAGGCAACCTGTCAAGCACGATTAAGCCGGAAAGATGTGGTTCAAGAGCTGAAATAGGAGGAGTCTGGTGAGTTGAACCTAGCTTTTGATGATTCTGAGAGGAAGTTGGTTTGTTGGTGTCGTGATCACCAGAAATGTCAAGCATATCCATATCCTTGTTGAGATGTTCATCGGCAATAGGGTTTCCCTCTGGGTCTTGATTCATATCTTGAGCATTGGTCTCAGGAATCACCTCGGGCATCTCAACCTCAGGGGTTTGGTTGAATCATCCTTAGTTGATTGATCGACGAGCATACTTGAGTCATTTACAGTTCGATCGGCGATCTTCTCAGGTTCTTCTTTCTCAGGATCTGTCTCTTTAGTAGACTTAGAAGAAACATTGGGATCTGGAAGCTTCGCCGAGGCAAGTCGACGAATTCTTTCCTCTCGTTCTGCAGCAGTAAGCTTTTTCTTGGGGGGCTGCAAGTCGAGTTTCGCCTATGTCACTTCAACTCATGCAACAAACAGAGGCAAATATAGATATATATTCAAAGATAGAAGAAAGTGTTTGTTACCTGAGTCGAGTCATCAATCGCTCCTCGACCTCTCTTTGTTCCAGAAGTAGCAGAAGTTGGAACTTTGACATAGCTCATGTCAGCATTCCTGAGAAATTTTCCATTCTCATCCTTGGCATACCCCTTCTCAGCAGGCCAGACTGTCTTCCAGAAAATATGACCGGCGAGATGAGAATGTGGCTCGGGGAAAGCATCACGAACGATGGTTTTATTCTCGTCTTTCCATCCCAGTAACCATGGCCCCTCGACAACACAAGGAAGATTGGAGAAGTCGCCTTCAATACTATGGCGAACGGTGGGAACCTCTTCAGTACTCGTAAATTCCACATCAGCAAGTAGAAGATCCTGGGTAAGGATAGTCTTTTTCGGCGTGAAACGAACAGCCCAAGGTTCGGCCTTTCTGGTGCAGGGAGCTGCATGATATTGTTCAAGGTTTCCACAGTGAAATCCGAAGCAGGATAGGCATCCAGCTTGGCGAGTTTAGGATAACCATTCTTGCCTTCTCGGTGTTTACTCCACTCGGTCATCACCCGAATGGCGTTAGCGGTCAGCTGAAAGGGACTCCTATTGATCGCCGAAATAAGGTCAACGATGAAGGTGTTTTCCGGATTGTAAAGAGGGAATTTTAGCCCTGCTTTCAGTTGGTCGAAAGCAACCACAGCCCAAGTATTATTGGTTTCAGGACGGCGAAGGTCTTCGATAGACATTAGGGTAGTTTCTTTCGGCGTTCCAGGCAAGACGTATATTTTTGGTTTAGTATAATCAACTTTGGCGAAGGAACAATATCCATGCCAATATGTCCAGTCAGGTCTCTTTTGACCAGTACCTTTAGATTTGCCGGATTTGCCTTTGGATTTGAGGAGTTTTGAGGATTGAACAGTGGAAGCCATGAAAATAGCTTGAAGGTGGCCGGAATCTGGTCGGAGAAGATGAAGATGAACGGTTAACGGCGAAGCTACTCACCAGAAAGAGAAATAGAGAATGATTATAACTTAAAAGTGATAGAAAAGAAAGCAGCAGAAGAAGATAGAGAAGATGGGTAAGATTTGGTAAGGGTTTGATGAA
>JAJJMA010173871.1:0-15722 GCA_023529015.1 Papaver nudicaule
CATTGGCTAGCAATTTTCGATGCTCAGTTTGATAGATATCATATCCCAAATACATGTGCTTGTGAAGTGGCTAAACAAATGGCTACCTCTAAAGCGGATGTATTTGATTAATTCAAGGTAGAGCAGAACTCATTTGTGTTACCAAGCATCTTAGCCTTAGGCTAGCGCTTCCTCGAAAGCTCATTTTCACTAGTCCAAGTATAATGTTGCAATTTCTTGCGAAGGGGGCAGATAACTTGAGTACTTGATTATTTTTCCTACTACGATTTTATCGAGTGGCTTATCTAATGTATTCCTGTGCAAATCATCAACTGCAGCTTGACGATTGGGTCTTATGTCGAATTTACAACAAGAAGGGTTTCATTGAAAAGAAAGTGACTAGTAATAGTATCACAGATAAGGCAGTGTTCAAGTCTTCAGTTTACAACAATAACCTTGCTGAAAGCTCCTCGGAACATGAAGACCAAAAGCCAGATGTATTAACACCTTACAATCCGAATGCAACTCACATTTGGGGCAACCAAGCAGCACCAGCACAAGTCATCCCCAACAACGACTATGTATATTTTGATAATTCCGATTCTGTTCCAAGGTTGCATACTGATTCAAGTAATTGCTCGGAGCACGTGACATCGGCATGTGAAAGAGAGGTCCAAAGTGAACCAAGATCATCAACGTCATGGAGCGGGGATTTAGATTGGGGAATGCAGTTTAATGATCCGTATGCGTCCTCAGGTGGCCACCAACTGGATAACAACAGTAATGAGCTCTCGCCGTTGCAAGACATGTTCATGTACTTACAGAATCCTTACTAGACTCTGTTCTTATCTGTTTGGAATTGGATAACCTAATTCTTTTGATCCTTATCTTCTAAAATATTTATCAGCACATGAGACCTTTTGAGGGAAAAAAGTCCATGACTGTGCTTGTGTTTATATTTTGGGGTGCAGGATGACCAGCAGTTGGCTAGCTCACTAGTGTTTAGTTTTCCTGTAAAAGCTGGGGGTATAATGTGTAACTTCATACGTTTATAATTCACCAGAGTATATCATCTTTATGTTTGGCCCCTCTATACCCTTTTGTAACAAACATTGGCATCAGTAGCTGGATTGGTTGAGGTTCCAATTCCAGGCACCAGGTTATGCTGGTGTCAAGCCGTCAGAGCATGACCTTGTGCAACCCCGAGGAAGATTTGGTCCAATGAGCTGCAAGTGTAGGACCTTGCCGAAGACAATGCGCAGCCTGGTTATGTCCAGGTTTTACAACATCCTTGTGTTGTGATGAGTGGCAACTTTATTCCTTGCCTCTTTTATGGAGTCGACTTATTGACTAAAGGGAGAGCGGTTACATGGGCGCAACTCACTGAGAAAGGGATGCTTAGAGGCGGGTTGCCTATGGGAAGGACTCACTGGAAGTGGGTGTATGTGCTCAATCCCGCCCTGTTGTCATTCCTCCAGGCAGTAGACACTAATAAGCCTTTTTAGCTAGAATTAGTATATCTAATTTGTAAGGATAAGAGTACTACCAAAATTTTGGCATTCCCATATTTCCCAACAATGTGTAATTTTCTTTGCCCTTAATGACACTGTACGTTTTGTTTCCACTTTTCAAGAGTGAATTTAACATTAGTCTTCCGGGCAAGTATGACTAATACAAGCGTGACATGGTATGGAGTTGGTTATGAAATGAATCAGATTCAACTTCTGCTAGCATTTGTTTTTAGTTTTTTTTTTTTTTTTTTTTGAGCAGAGACTCGATCTACCGATCACGTATAAGAGTCAGACTTCCTGGTCAAATTAATCCCTTTTGGTCATTTGGGTATAGCACTTACCCAAGTATCTATCTAGAAACTTAATCATACCACTAAACTAAATGCCTTCCTCCAAAAACAAGTGTGCCTTTAACAACACAACTCCCACAGAGATGTGAATTCCCAAGGAAGGTAACCCTTATTATTAACAGTTGACTAACCCTCCACAAACAAACAAAGAATCAACGAACAAAAAAAAACAGAAAAAGACAAAAGAAAGAAAGAAATCAGATGACAAGGTGGTGGAGTGGAGTGACCACCTTAATCAGCCGCAGCAGTAGCACTAGCATCCACCCTTACTTGTGGTTTGTTTTTGTTCTCTTTTTTCCCCCCCCCGCGACCCCCGCCTCTATAAACTCCAATCTCAGGCGCCCTCAACTGCAAAATCTCAGGCATACTACAATCAATACCGCGTCTTCTCTCTCTCTCCCTAGGAGGAGAACAGAGACTTCGAAAAAGAAAAGACTTGGAAACTTTCCCGGTCTTTCCTTGAATTTTCCTTACTGTATATAATAAATCATATACCTCATTCTGTCTAAGGGGACAAAACTATCAGTCGATAGAGAGAGAGCAATGGAGTTTAACTGCAATAAGATGAAGATGTTAGCATTGACTTTACTTGTGTTGTTAGTATCAAGTTGTTCTTTTGTAGCTGCAAATCAAGAACTAAGGAGGAAGAAACAAATTTCACCTGTGACAGCAGCTTCTGCTACCAAAGTTGGATCATCTGTTGTTTTTCGTGTTCTTGGGAATGTTTATCCTATTGGGTATGTTTTTTTGGTTTCTTCTTCAATTAGGTGGTTTTTGTTTTCGTTCATAAAAATCCCTTTGACTGTTGACAAATACCCAATTTTAGATATCCCCAATTTTGACTAGGAATTGATCAGATTTAGACACATGTAAGAAATTAAAAACCAAATTTTGTAACCTAAGACAAGATATTTCTTAACATTTTAGTCTTGTATTAAGGGGAAAAATAATCTTTATCTTTTGTTTGATTCTAATGTTGTGCGTAGGTATTACTATGTTGAAATTGGCATTGGCTACCCACCCAAACGGTACTACCTTGATATTGACACCGGCAGTGATCTCACATGGCTTCATTGTGATGCCCCCTGTAAAAATTGCCCCAAGGTAAAATACTATTTGATTTCATCTACAATTTTTCATAGTCACAATCATCATAGACCATGCCGTTAGCATGTTCTGATGGCAGCTAGCAACATCTACCTGCTAAGCTTCTACGGCCCTGTTAGTATTGGAGTTTTTAGACTCCATGCTCATATAGAATAAGTGCATCTTTATCTTCTTGTTGTACTCTGCCTCTCTATTTTGTCAAACCTGTTTGTCAACAAATGCACATCACGCCCTAATGCGGAAGTTGGACAATATAAGTACCCAATCTAATGTCATAGCTTATTATTAATAGCAGCATCGTTTCTGTCATCTACTCTAAACTATGTAGCAGGATGTATCCGTGTAACTATGTTCCCTTAAGTCCGTGAGTCAAAGAAGTATCTATGCTTATAACTTATAATCTGCTTCTTATATGAAATATGCCATCTTCCTGTCTCTTATGTGGACAGGCTCCTCACCCTTTGTACCGACTCAACAAGAACAGTCTTGTCCCATGTACAGAATCTGTATGTGCTTCATTGCACTCTCTTGAAGAGAATATTTGCAAGAAACCAACAGATCAATGTCACTATAAGATCCAGTATGCAGATCAAGGTGTATCGCGGGGTGCCCTTGTCAAGGATGTTTTCCCCATTCGTTTGACTAACGGAACGCTGTATGGACCTCGTTTCGCTATTGGGTACGGCAGTACTACACTACTTCGTCTGAAACATTCAATAAACTTTTCTCCCTTCCACCTCCCTGCCGATTCGTTATTGATAATTGTTTTTGAAATCTTCTTGTCTCCAGTTGTGGATATGATCAACAGGGTTCTAGTGGAACTACGTCCCCTACAGATGGATTACTAGGTCTTGGCAAAGGAAAATCCAGCTTTGTATCTCAGCTCCAAAGTCTGGGTCTAGTACGAAATGTGATTGGTCACTGTTTCAGTAGCAAAAGTGGAGGCTTTCTCTTTATGGGAGAAGATCTTGTTCCCTCTTCTGGAATAGTTTGGACACCAATGTCGCGTAATTCCATCGAGTAAGTATCCCAAGTCCCCTTCCATGCTTGGGTTATCTCTACCTATTTTTCATAGGTATTTGAAGAAGCAACAGATCATTCTTAGGTGTAGGTAGGCTGTGAAACTCACAGCCAATTATCTGTGTAGATTGGCACATCCACCTTAGCACCTTTAAATTAAGGGAAACCACACCCTTCCATTGATGTATCTGCTTTTTTCTTCCATGTCATTCATCTAACAACTACTTTTACATTCATTTGTTTTAGAGAAAGCTACTACTCCCCTGGTCCAGCTGAGTTCTATTTGGGAAAGCAGTATATTGGCGTAAAGGGTCTTCAAGTAATTTTTGATAGTGGGAGCTCCTACACGTATTTCAATTCCCAGGCTTACAAAGCTCTCATTTCTTCTGTAAGTAGGGAAACCATCCATGATTGATTCTTTCAGAGCTATAGCTACTAGTCATGCTCATGATGTTAATTTATTCATCATCCATTTTTTAGATGATGAAAGATTTATCTGGAAAGCCTTTGGAAATAACTAAAGACGGGACCTTGCCAATTTGTTGGAGAGGTGCGAAACCATTCACATCCTTCAGTGAAGTCAAAAAGTACTTTACGCCTTTAACTCTAAAGTTTAAAAGCGGCTGGAGATCACAACAACAGATGGAAATACCGCCAGAATCGTACATGATCATCAGTGTAAGCATCATTTATTAAACATATATATGTCTTGTTTCTAATAATAAAGAGTATACAGAAGATCCACCCACATGAACCCAAATTCAGGCTTCTGACAGTTTCTCACTTTCTGCCAGAAATATGGTAATGCTTGCTTGGGAATACTAAACGGTACAGAAGCTGGCCTGCAAGATGACAACATCATCGGAGGTATGCGAGATAGAGAAACCGAATGAATGAGCAAGTAATTTCCAATTGACGAACATATCTAATTTTCTTGTTCTATTTACTGAGCAGATAATTTTTTCCAAGACCAAGTGGTGATATATGACAATGAGAAGCAAAAGATTGGTTGGGCACGTGCAGATTGCAACAGACTTTCCAAGTCCGGAATAGTCCTCTTGTGATTTCTTCGTTCCATGTGGCACCTGGACACTCTCACCAATTCTTTTTATTCAACAGCGTTGATCTTGATGAAGACAGACTTTCACAGCTTGACACAACATATATTGATTTACTAACAGAAGAATACTATCCTGCAACTTTAACATATCAATTGGACGGGTCTGAAGGGTTACACAAAGGTGATGAATTACGTTAATAACTACAAGATCCTTACATTATAAAGGATAATACTGTAACAGATAAAATCCCAGTTTAACAGACATGTTTGTGATTTCGATGAATGAAAAGAATTTCACTTTATCTAAGGCATTCCACAAAAAATGTATGTTGTTGCAAGAAACATACTAATGTGACTACACTTTCAAAAAAAAAAATACTAATGTGACTTCATACGCATAGGCATCGGCCAATTTGATTTATTAGAGGTTTACGGCTACACCAATGCAGCGCACCTATTAGAGGTTTACGGCTACACCAATGCAGCACACCTCCAAACCTCCTGGAGTAGAAATCATTATTCATAATACTGATCTCCTAAAAACAAACTAATTTTAATTTGTTACTGACATTTTCATATTATCTTTTTTTCTGCTTGGAAAAGGGAATTCATTAAAGGATGAAAAAATTACAAAGATCGTAGGAAATGGGGTGTTATGGCATTCCATACACCATTAATACCATTTCTTCTACCATATTTTGCCGCTTTATCGGCCAAGGCAAGAAAATTAGCATTTCTGCTAATGTTTTCAATTAATAAAGATGCGAAATTACTACTAAGATAAAGACAGTCATCCAAAATAGAATTGCTAGACCAGTTAGTCTGTCTAGTTTTATTAGTGAGATATGAAACAACATTTTTAGAGTCACTGTAATTGCAGATCTTGTTTCCTCCATTTCCCCTGCCCATTGCACTGCTGCCAGTATCGCTAAGCTCTCTGCTTCCTCTGCACTCTTCGATGTTTCCAAGATTATTTTGCACCCTTTGTATTCTCCTGCACCATCACACAAAATCAACCCAATACCAACAGTATCAGTATCTAGTACGAATGAAGCATCACAGAATAATTTAGTGTCATTGTTTGTAATAAAATCAGGCTCAGTATTAGTTCTGGGTACTGAGTTAGTTGCATTAGTAGGCACAAAAGCCTTAGCTATTGCATCAGCCACCTAACTTGCTAGTTTATTAGCATAGTTTGTTGTATTGAACTTATTTAAGTCCTTTCTTTGCCAGACTTTAAAACATCTATCCCTCCAGATAGTCCAGGATGTAGTGAATATAGAGCAGATAGTAGAGATATCATGGTTGCTTTTTAGCCATTTTAGTATCCAGTCCTGCACAGAAATGTTAGAACCAGAGTCTGCCAAAACCAAATTTCCATTAGGAGTAAGTGCACACACAGACTTTGAAAAATCACAATGGACTATAATATGCTCACAGGTTTTTGGATTGTGAGTCAAACACCTAACACATTCATGATCAGTATTTGCTTGATACCTAGATAGTCTGATTTTGGTGGGTAGAATGTTTTCCCAACATTTCCAAATGAAGAGTTGCACCTTCGGCAAAACAGGAAGACTCCAGATTGATGAATACACTTATGAATTAACCTGTTGGATATCATTACCCTCTAAGACTCTATACGCCAATTTGACTGAAAAACATATTTTTCTGTCAAATTGGCAGATCAAAATGTCTTTCCCAGAGATTGGGATTCTCATTTTCAGGATTTTCTGAACAGTTTCAGGATTGAAAAATGCTTGTAATAGCTCTTGGTTTCAGGTTTTTGATCCACTATCAATGAACTCAGACACAGTCATTAAGGGATTGGGGTAGATTATGCATTTAAGTGGGGGAGAGTCAGACCAGTTATCATAAAATGCATTTGCTAAGTGCCCATTCCTAATATCCCACATAGCATGTTTGTGAATAAATTCAATTCCTGCATAGATAGACTTCCAAACCCAATTAGAGTCTTTAGGTTTTGGAACATGTAATGGATGGCAATACCTGAAATCCTTACATTTGAGTATTTGGACCCACAGAGCAGAGGGATTATGGATAAGAGACCATGTAGTTTTGGCTAGAAGAGCTATGTTAAAATGCCTTAGGTTTCCAAATCCTAGACCTCCCTTCATTTTATGTTTACAAATGGTTGGCCAGGACTTAAGATATGCTCCACATTGATTGTTTTTACCTCACCAAAAATCCCTAGATGTATTCTCCATCATTTCTATAACTTCCTCAGGCAGTAGGAATGTTTTTTTTTTGCTAAAAGGGGTCCCATATTTTATTTAGAGCAAAAAAGGTAAGAAAACAAAGTGCTAGCAAGGCTCACCAGACATGCCTGGTGAGCCTCCAGAAAACAAAACAAAATTACAATCGAAGCTAACTCAAATTAAAATCTGTAATAGTAATGGCCTGGCCATTCTATATTATCTAAGAACTCAGGTCTTCCCACATACTCATCCAACTGACCCATCATTAACCCCTTAGCTCTTTTAGCCATTGGATCATCCGCTGAGAAATTGACTTCTCTATACGTGTGTTCAAAAGTCATCACCTGATAGTATTTCTTCAAGACTTGCCATCATCTTTGTAGAAACCATGGTACAAAACCATTATTAAAAGCACACATTACGCCTGCTGAATCTGATCGAATACGCACCTTCAAAAAATGCCATCTCCTAGCCCATTCCAAACCGTAGATTACTGCATACACTTCGGCCATATAATTAGTATTCACCCCAAGGCCAACACTCAAATCCCCAAGCACCTCTGCAGCCGAATTCCTTGCTACCACACCAGCCACTGAAGGACCAGGATTATCTGTTGTCGCACCATCACAACAAATTAGCAACTCATCTATATCAGGTGGCCTAAACTCGCATTCAATAGGGATGTTCTGTCGAAAAACCCTATGCTTCACTACAAAGAAGTCCGCCACTCGCTTATCTTCCATTCTATTATCCATAACACTCTTCAAACGGATGGAATTATTAGAAATAATGCTAAACACCCTTGTTTTAAACTGTATCCAGTGTACCTTTTTGTTTGTCATCTTCATTGCATTACGCTTTCGCCATAATTCCACCCTTACTGTTATCATTGCAACTAACCATAGCTCACGTATCATCATGCTCCTACCTTCTGAATTATCCCATCATGTGATCAGGCTTCTATCAGGCACAATCTGGAATATTGATTCCATCCAATCGTATGCACGTTGAGCGAATTCACACTCCCACAAAAGGTGTTTAAGGCTTTCCTTATCTCGCCTGCAATGTAGACAGACAGACATGTAAACTGACTGCCTTAACCAGGCTATTCGGTCGTCTGTTGAGCAGCATGACTCGTGCATGAGTTTCCAATAGTTAGCTGATGTCGACGGATGGACACAGCTTCTCCAAACTAGCTTAGCTTCAGGCATAACTTCTGGAAAGACACCCATTTTCTGACGCAAGTAAATATGTGCAGACTTAGTGGTGAACTTTCCGTCTCTTTCCAAAGTCCATATCCTCCTATCTTCTTCCTCCAGTACTGGTTTTGCAATACCCTCCAAGTGAACTCCAGCCTCTATCATTGCTTCAGCGTGGTTATCTCTAAAAGACCACTCCCCATTCCGTGTTATAATTGCACAAACCCTTCCTATATGGGTATTTCTCGCCTCTGCAGGCAAATCGAGTATTTCCGCCAATGTTTTTTGCCCAAACCATCTGTCATAAAACAAAGATGTTTCACGTCCATTGCCAATCAACACTCTTGTGTTGTTCTCCACCTCATCATAAATCCATCTAATTCCTCATCTTATTGTGGTTTTCATTTTGTACAGGGCTAAGTCGCCATTCACCTTTAATAATTTGGCACGCATGAATCGTACCCACTTCTTCGTTGACGTCCTAATATTCCACCAAAGCTTCATTAGCATGGCCTTGTTAATCACTTCCATCTGAGTTATGCCGAGTCCGCCATGAGACAAAGGGATACAGACCTTGTCAAAGGCAACAACAAAAGTTTTTCTTTTTATTGAATCGCCTGTCCATAAGAAGTTCTTGATTGCTTTTTCACATCTATCATGCATTCCCTTAGGCCATCTGTAAACAGCCATTGTATGAATTGAGTAGCTTGAGATAACATGCCTTACCAATATAACTCGATCTTCAAAAGACAACATACGTCCCTTCCATGCTCCAAGTTGATCAATGATCTTGTCCACCACCTCACTTACATGCTTATCACGTACTGCCCCTGGGCACAATTGAACTCCCAAGTATTTATCTGGGAATGAAGCAACTTCAATTCCTAGTCGTCTCGATATTTTATCACGCCTTGTTATGCCTGCGCCTCCAAAGTATAGCTTGCTCTTGGATTTATTAATTACCTGGCCAGAAAATTTAGCGTATTTGTCAAGAAGAATAAACAGATTTCTTAATGTACTTATCCTTCCTTTGCAAAAAACAAGGATATCATCAGCAAATAGCAAGTGTGTAGGAGATACATCTTTTCTCGTCACCATATACTCCATATGCCCATATTTGAACAGTTTCTCTATATTTCTAGAGAGAACATCCTCAATTAGAACAAAGATCAGGGGTGACAACGAATCCCCTTGTCGTAATCCTCGATTAATACCAAAGAAACCAACTGGACCACCATTAACCATAACCGAAATTCTTGCAGATTGCAAGATTGTAAGTAACCACTCACACCATTGGGTCGAAAAACCGTATCTTCTGAAAACCTCAAGTATAAACTCCCAGCTTACTGTATCAAATGCTTGTGCTATATCCAGCTTCAGCCCCACATTACCTTTGTCTCTTCTATCCCCCAAATCATTAATCATCTCAGCCGCCAAACATATATTTTCATGTATATTTCTTTCTTTCATAAATGCAACTTGCTCTTCAGATATAAATTTGTCCAAGACAACACCTAGTCTTGTAGCCAAGATTTTGTTAATGATCTTGAAATAAAAGTTACTCAAGCCAATTGGCCTGTATTTCTTCAAATTATTTGCTCCTTTATCCTTAGGAATGATCACCAGGAAACTAGAGTTCATTCCATTAGGGATAAATTTGCGCTGCCAAAGAAACAAAAGAGAGTTAGTTAAATCATTCTGAATAATATCCCAGCATCTTCGAAAGAATAAGCCAGTAAATCCGTCTGGTCCTGGAGCACTTTCTGCTCCCAAATCAAATATTGCAGTCTTAATCTCTTCCACTGTTGGATCCCATCCATCCGTGCACTTTCCTCCTCTGTTAAGGATTGACGTTCATAATCAAACAACTCCTCTAGCTCCTCATCACCATTATTCCATCTCTCATTAACGTCTGGAACGTTAAACTTGTCTTTATAGTATCCGACAATGTGCTGCTTCAATGTCTCCTTGTCTCTAATCGTCAAGCCATCATCCGTAACTAGCTCAGTGATAAGGTTTTGCGCCCTTCGAATTTTGATACTCGTGTGGAAATAGGCTGTGTTACTTCCACCATCCAAAATCCAAGTCTCCCTTGACTTCTGCCTTAGCATAGTGGCCAGCTCACACCGTGCTTCGACAACTGCCCTACCTGATTCCTTCATAGCCTCAAAGAGATCCAAATTGTCTGGATCACGATCAGAACTAGCTTCATCAAGCTCGTACTTCATCTCAGCCATCCTGAATCTAACATGTATGTTACCAAAAACTTCCTTATTCCAACGTATTAGAGCAAGCTTCAAGCGTTTAAGCTTTGCCATAAACACAAAGCCCCTACTCTCATCAATTGGCAAAGACCAGTTCTCACTCACGAATTTGAGAAAGCCCTCATGCTTGAACCAAACATGTTGGATACGAAACGGAGCATTCTTTGGCTTTTCAGTAAACACACTAAAACCACTCATAGGTGAGTGATCTGACATGAGTCTAGGAAAAGCCTTATATCGCCAGTTGCTAAATCTATTCAACCACGCCTCATTCACCAATGCACGATCTATCCTCTGTACCATTCTTTTATCTCCAGATTGTCGGTTAGTAAAAGTGTACTTCTTTCCAAACGACGCTGGCTCAAAAAGGTTATTAGTTTCAATCCAATCTTTAAACTCGTCGATCCTCTCTAGCTTAAAAGTTTTTCTACCCTTCCTTTCTTCATGTCTTAGAATAATGTTGAAGTCTCCAATGATTAACCATGGTTTTGCCATCGTATCCTTCAAAGTATTCCACAGACTTTTTCTCCTGACACTTAATACACTAGCATGTACAATACTGATTAATATACCAGCTATCTCAACTGTGATAACCTGTTTATCCATCGTTACTATCTTAGGTGCAGGAAGATTTACATCCCATAGTACCCAGATGTTACCCTTCTTGCCATTACTACAACTCTCATTATGTATGCAACTCAAACCTATAGCCATTCAGACCCAAACTCTTAATCGCCTCACTTGTACACCACAACATTGGTTCAGCTATCCCAATTACTTGAGGTTTTTGATCTTTAATCATGTCCCTTAGCTTTTGTCTGACTTCGGGCTTAGCCAGACCATTGATATTCCAATAGAAGACACATATTAATCAACTATTGGAATATCTGGCTGCTTAGGACCAGTTTTCTCCGTCTTCTTCTTCTTTTTCGTCGGTTTTGTCTTGACTGTTTTCACTTTATCATGTGGCACTTCACTTGGAGATCGAGGCCTTGGGGTTTTGGTCCCAATATTCTCCCCTTTCCCCAAAGTGTTACCCCCCAAATCATCACTGTGTTCATCATCCGCATCATCATCCATACGAATGTTACTTTCTTCCCCTTCCTCTTCAGTAACAGGTAGTGCAGTATTAGCAGCATGAACAACATCAGCCTGTTGTTGTTCTCTCCTTTGACGTTCTTCTTTTTCGGATAATCGTAGAAACTTCATCTGTTGCTGTCTAAGCTCTTCATCTAGCTCAGCAGATTTTGTCCAAGAGCCATCAAATTCCCCTTGTTTTGATTGTCTTCTCGACGTGTTGTTTTCGGCCTCATCATTTTCAGTTAGGACATGATCACCGAGTAAATCAGCATCACCTAGGCTTTCTACATCCTCTGATTCTTCATCATTAACCTTCCCATCATCCTTGTTTCCTTCAAGATCACCACGTAAAGCATTGAACGTGTTAGTTAGAACAGTTGGGTTTTCCCTCGACCCGAAATTTCTCCTTCTTCTTTGAGTGTTAACCTTAGACAAATCTATGGTTTCCACCTCCACCTCATATCCTCTTCTTCTTCTAGACCTCTGTTGTTCTCTGAATTGTTCAGAATCAGCACCAGATTTTTGTTCTGATGCTCTGTTTTGTTGGTGATGATCATCAGGAATATCACGATGATCATCAAGATCATCACGATTATCATGATGTCCAGTAGATGGTCTACCGTTGTTCTTCTCATATTCAACCCTCTGAATTTCATGAGCAACCCTTTCATCCTCAATCTCTTGCTTCTCCCTTGCTATTCTTGCATCTTCTTCTTCCTGGTTCACCCCAGTTCTTGATTGATCGGAATTAGGGTTCTTCGGTACTCTGTTTTCTGAAACAGAGTTGTTTTTCTCCGTCGCCTTCTTCCTCTCATCAGCCCTCTTCAATCTTTCTTCTGCTTCAGTTCTTCTTTTGTTTCTAAACTCTTCATTGATAGCTTGATTATTTGATGTCATATCACTTGCACGAATTCTCTTGGCTTCCTCTATCATCTCTCGTCTGATTCGAGCATCCTTAACTGATTTTGCAGCTTCCATATTATTCTGATACTCCAAGACCTTGCATTCCTTTCTAATGTTGCCTAATATCCTGCAGTGATCACAGAATGGTGGTGTCCATGGCATAACAATCTTCTGCACGTATTCCTTTCCGTCATGAATCAACCCTATTTTATCATACTCCCAATCTTTATCGAAATCAACTTCTACCAGGACTTGAGCAAAACTGCCAGCTTCCCTTTTTAGGGTTCTGTGATCAACAGCAAACGATACTCCTAACCCACGGCAAAAACCCATCAAAATTTCCTCTTCCCAGTATTCCATTGGCAATCCTGGGAACCTAAACCATACATTAGTCGATGTAATTCTTTGATTTTCTGGCACAAAGTTTGCCACCCAATTCTGAACCTTGAGTGCCTGTTTCTCCTTCCCATTCACGTACCAGATGCCATTCCTCCAAACGTTAATCTTATCCTCCTCGTTAGCCAACACAATAGTAAAGAATCCACGTCGTATTGGTATGAACTGATGAGCCACTGTCAACTTCCATTGAGAAACCATTGAAGCTTTAGCTTCTTCCCATGTTGTTTTTGTGAAATCCAATCTCCCAATCAACGCAAACTTGAAGGGATCCAAAGATTTCTTCATAGACTCTTCAGGGATTTTGTAACACAATATCCCATCTTCGTTTAAGTACGGCAATGGTAATTTAGAAAAATCTGTTCTCGAAACCTCATATTTTCTTAATGTCGCATCCTTGTAACTACGATCTGATGGTTGTTTTGATCCCATCCTTGATCACAAGTGATCAAGAACAAGAAAAGATTGGCGTTTTTGCAAAATCACGTTAAACCCTAGTTTCTCTGTTTTGGAAATCCAGAGCTAACCCTAAAATTTTCCTAACGCAACTTTTCAGGCAGTAGGAATGTGTTCATGTGGTATAAGGGACTTGATTTCAGGGAGTGTTGAACTAGCACAGATCTACCAGCATGTGAGCTGACTCCCCTTCCATTTGGCTACTTTAGTGTCACATTGTTCTCCTAAATGTCTGAAAGCATCTACCTTAGATTTACCTATAAATAAAGGTATTCCTAAATATCTTTCATTAAGCTCAACTTTCCTGACTTTAAGAGTTCTAATAAGACTAACACATATATCATGGTGAACATGTTTACTGAAAAACAATCCAGATTTTTCAAAATTTATTGCTTGACCAGAATAATCACTGAAATCTTTGATTATCTCCATAAGATTATTAGCTTCATTGTGTGTGGCCTTGGTAAAAATAAGGCAATCATCTGCAAAAAGCAGATGAGAGATGCTTGGAGCATGTGGTGTAACTTTTATACCACTAATTAGGCCACTGCACTCAGCTTGAAGAAGATATCTAGAGAAACATTCCATGCAAATTAAAATAGGTAAGGTGATGAAGGATCACCTTGCCTCAGGCTCTTGCTTTTTCTTTGTTAACCCATGATACATGTCAACGATAAACCAATCATTAAAAAAAAAAACAAGTTCAAATCAAATATTTTTAGTTCAATTAAGTTCCCTAAAGTTTAGCAAAAAGTAGGAAAAAGTCAAACTGGCCTATTTTTTTGAAACGGAGGGAGCATCACACATACAACCATACTCAATTCGATAAAATTGTTTGATCTTAAAGGAGATCTTCTATAATTTTGCATGTGAGGGGTTATTTCTTGGTTTCGTCCAGTCATTAATAACTTGATTATTTTTAGATAGTAGTAGATGGAGTTTTCCGAAATACAGGCCTGCCTGCCATCCACACCAGAATAGAAGGAGTTTTCCGAAAAAACCTGCTAATTGAGGAAGACCTCCTAGGGATAAGAGACATAGGGCTAAATATAGGACCAAAAAAGGATCCTTCGTGTATAATCCTGCATAATCTCAAATGTTATCAGTTCCGGTACGTAGACCAAATAATACAATGAAAGCAAAAGCCTAGATTCATGGAGATATAGAATAACATATAAGTTATCATGCTTGCATATCCATCATTTGAGTCTCCAACAATTATTCAAATAATTACATATCCAATTTGACCTATGGATGAATATGCAAGCATACACTTCATGCTTGTTTGAGTAATAACAATGTGATTCCCCAATATCATACTAAGAATATCTAGGGTTTCCAGAAGAAGATGCCATTCGTTTGATGAGAAATACTAAGGAATATTGAAAATTCGAGTGGCTGAAGCTGAAGCAGCTACTTTCGAAGTAACATAAAGAAAAGCAACGACTGGAGTGGGAGAGTCAGAGTCGAAAAAATGATTCCTCACTTCTTTCTCTCATTCAAAACCGTGCATGAGACTTTCATCTCGCACGACTCCTAAGTGATAAAAGAAAGAAGAACTCATATTTTTTTTTATTACCTTCCTCGCGTATGTATAAGACCGAATCCATTCGATATTTAAAAAGGATTACTAATCCTTAACTTTTCGAGGAATCCTTCATCAGCGGTTGTGAATGACTGACTCTTTCAATCTTTTCGACCTTTGTTTCGTAGGAGCAAGTAGAAAGATTGAAAATAGAACCATCTGATTTGATTCGTTCTCAATAGCCATGAGATGATCATCTTAGGGTGATCCTTTTGTCGACGGATTCTCTTATTACACTCGTAGTCTCTGAAGGATGAGAACCAACTATATATCATCTAGACTGAGAATTCAAGTATTGTATACGTCATTAGTCTGATACTTTGTAGGAACAACTACCCGTAATAACGAACTTGCGAAATGGATATGTTTATCATAAAGAGATTCGTTGTTCCTGACCCTGCTTCACCTTAATTGTTATTTGTACAAAAAGATCACAATAAACTTTTGGTAAAAGTTATGTCTTGGTCCGAGTGGTGGTGATAGTATTTCTCTTCTGCATGTCCATGGAGTTTTGAAAAATCCAAACATCTCAGAGATAGATATAGAGGTAGGAATTTATCGAACGAACTGCACTCCTTTGTATACGTCAGGAG
>JAJJMA010173872.1:971-12434 GCA_023529015.1 Papaver nudicaule
CTCCTCTTCATCCGAGTAAAAGGTGTAAAGAGTAGGTCCAACGCGACCATCAGTGTATGGAGAAAAACAAAACTTGCTCCCAACATCCATGTAATGGGAAATGCTGTCGAGGGATTTGGGCGATTTCCGCCTAAAAAGACGGGCGCGGGGATAAGTGTACACCATGGGATCTTGATAGACTTCCCCGTCCTCATTGACTCGTTCCTCGACGCCATGAATGGTGAGTGTCGGACTTAGCGGGATGTACCCTGGCAAGCGATCCCAACACCACATCTGAAGGAAACTTGCGGGTACAAAAGTCTTGACAGTGTGTACATCAGCGGCCCTCTGGATATCAACCATGAGAAAGTCTAGGTGATGGTAAAGTCCGCCCAAGAATATAGGAGCCAGAGGAAAAGATACGCCACGCGCCATCAGAACGGCCATCGGCATAAGTTCTTCCTTGATTGTATCCCCCGGACTGAACTCGAAGATATCATGACTCAGCCAGAAAACAAGAAACGCGGCCAGTTGCGCCGTCTCCGAATCCTCGCCATAATCTAGACATTCCCAACGGCCCTCCACCATTTTCGGTGCCCAGTACTTCATGAATAAAGGGTAGGAAGAGCGTCTTTTCTTCGACTTGCTTGAAGTGGCCGCTTCAGCATCATCCTCGCCTAGAAGGTGCAAAAAAAGATTCATGGTTAGCCGTGCACAACGAAAATACTCGCAAAAGGTATAAAGAGAATAAAGACAAGTTAGAGAAGATATTACCCCGGGCGCCTTCATGTTCCTCGCCCCCTTCTATATCATCATCTTGAGTGCCCTCAAGTTCCTTACCCTTTTCTGGATTATCACCGGCTCCCTCGGCAACAACGTCCCTCGCAAGCTCTTTTGACTTCTTCAGAATGGCCACCAAATCCCAATCCTTCCCACGCATACATCCTGCGACGGCCGACTGATGCCAGTAGCAAGATCCATGGACTGGTAACAAGGTGAAAGCAATCACATCCTCGAGAGTAAATCGTCGCCTCCCCCCAAGCAAAAAGGAAGGTATGGAACAAAGAAATCCAACGCGTGACCAGCTTGGTCAGATCAGAACTACTGCTGTTGCAAGAGCGACATTTGGAGGCTTTGATAGCGTCAAGGACCCCAATCCCCTCCAGAATACGAGCATGAGACCCATGGTTTTCGATAAAATCAACCCACGGCACCCAACCCTCTTGGGGTTTTGCTGTGGATTTATAGACGATGTTGGGAAGCTCGTAATCGCCGCGGTTTATAGCCAGGCGTGGAACTTGCTCATAAGGAGGAAACGACCATTCAGCGCTGTCCGGTTTCAACAGCCACATCGGGTCGGCTGGTAGAGGCGGCGACATTCGATTTAGAAGGCGCTGATTAAAGAAGTCATCAGGATATTCGGTGCCGGGAAGAGGAACAAAGGCGCTCTGAAGGGAAATACTTCGTTTGAACAGATTGTGAGAAAATAAGCCGTCTTTCCGATCAGGAGGAGGAAAGAAATCAAGGTTAGGCTTTTGAGCGCCCCCTCCAACTGGCGCGGCTTCAGGGTTAGCCTCGTCTTCATGATTAGGGGCGAGTGAATCGTCTTGTAAAGGCTCGTCGCAATCACTCATGGTAATAAAGGGAGAGAAGAAGATGCTTTTTAACCAAGGAAAGCTTGGCTGAAAGAGGCAAAAGTAAAAGAATATTTATACTGAGGGGAGGAAAGTGTAACCGCCCGCCACCTAGACCATGATGCCAATAACTCACGAACGTGCGCTGCCACGTAGGCCATAATCTCGACGGTTACAGAGCCAATCATGGGCGACAGACATGGGACTTGGGCTTCCATGGGTGACGGTCGACCCGGCGCATCTGCCCGCCCGAACCGTCAGGGGACTAATGTGGATATCCCAAGTCCATTAAGGCCTAATGGGCTTGACACATGCTAAGTTAAGTTCATCAAGTTGGGCTTGGGTTTAGGCATCTTGGGTGTTTAAGAGATAAAGGATGGCAATTATGTTAATAAGTGGCCAGGAGGACACATGGCAACCAAGGAATGAAAGGGAGTCTCTATAAATAGGACTCTAAAAAGATCATTAAGGAGGTTCTTTTTGGTGAGAGAAATCAGACCACACTCTTGAGAGAAGAGAGAGAAAGCAAGAGAAATGGGATAAATCGGGTTGTTACCTCTGTGACTCGGATCGGATTGATAATCTTACCACATTCACACTGTCAAAAAGGTTTTCGAAGAAAAACCATGTTCGATAGATGGCAACTTACTGATTGTGCATATATATGATCCCACAACCACTTATAAGGAATTGACTTGGGACATCAAGAGTTTTGGATTTGGATTCGACAACTACTGCCAGAGCATTATCATAAGGAAGCAATCAAAGAAATTGAAGCTATTAAGGGTGAAGTAGTTACAGTCGACCCATCAGAGGGTTTCCCAGATGTTGGAGATTGTTGGAGAGTGTGTGTGAAAATTCCTTTAGCGCAACCATTGTTAAGAGGAATAATGGCAGTAATTGCTGCTAACACCACAAAATGGTACAAGCTCTTCTACGAGAAACAACCTCACAGAGTCTGCAGAGAATGTTATGTCATTATTCCACACAATAAAGCACATTGCAAGAAAAACCAAGAACTGCTAGATGAGCTTCATCGAAAGGAGAGAAGGCTAACGCTGTTGAAGAAAAAGATTGTGCGTCAGATAGGTAACATTATACCAACTCCGAAACCAAAGAAATCTACAGTCAAATTCACACCTTGTGTTCCCCCTAAAGATGGTGTCAAGTTAGGAGAACCAAGCAATACTAGTCCCAAGGAACCAGAAATAGTAGATGATGAACCTTCAGCCAGACTAGGAAAAAGATTCAGAACTGCTAGGATGGGGGTGAGTGGAAACCTGCATAATACTAATGAAGTTTCAGAACTTGCACCAATGACTCAAACCACGGGTGTGAATCAAGTTTTTGGATCTGGTGAAACAACAAGCAAAGGGGAGGGGGATCAGGTAATAAATCCAAACTCTTTACTTAACTGCTATTTCCAGTTTTTCTTATTTACTTGGGGAAAGGCCATTTCATTTATTTCTGTTAACTATAAGCATTTAAAGCATTTCAATTCTCTTCATTTCATAATTAGGTCGCATGATTTTCATATATTGCATAATTTCCTCAAAAAATTTCTTCTCAATAAGCTGCATTTATTGGACATTGAAGGAATAAAACATTCTGCATTAGTTATTGGAAAAAACAGCATTGCATATTCGCATGCTTATGTAGTAAAAGATTTTCATGTTGTAAGTAGGTTAGCTAAGTTCAATGCAAAATCGACACTCAACTTAGTAGTCATTACACAAGTGTTAGATAAGCACATTAGTCTACCAGATATATTTTTGTTCAGTGATTGTACAACATTTTTTGTACTTCTTAATCGGTCTACGAGCTACTTCCAGCTTCAAAGAATCAAGGTCTTGTCTTGGAATGTGCAAGGGTTTCGATCCCAAGCAACTCGCAATCATCTTAAAGATCTTATTCGTACTCAAGATCCAGATATAATATTTCTGTGTGAAACTAAATTGGACATCAATAAACTCAAACCATTGTTAAAGCAATTCCAGTTTCCTAATATCTTTATTCTGGATTCAGTTGGGCTTTCTGGTGGTTTGGTTTTAATGTGGAAGAGTGGTTTTAGTTGTGAGATTGTTAGTAAGGAGAACAACATGATACACGTTCTAATTCAGGCAGATACGAGCAAGCCTGAATGGCTTCTAAGCTGTGTATATGGTTATTCGAATGCTCAGAAGAAAAAACAGCAATGGGAATTTATTCATGAGTTGGGTCAGAACATTCAGCAGCCGTTGGTTCTAATAGGAGACTTAAATATTCATCTGCTTGACTCTGGTGCTTCTTCTTCTACTTCTTCTGGATTCTCTTGTTCAAGTGACAGTGGTATCACATCAATGCTTACTTCTATTGGACTTGAAGACATAGGCTTTATTGGCAGGGATTTCACATGGACTAATAGTAATGCTGGCACGGGTACGAAAACCTCTCGTATTGACATGACATTAGTTAACGAGGAATAGTCTAACTTTTTCAGTTCCCCTAAACTGCTACACTTAAGTCAAGTGGGAAGCGATCACTGCCCAATATTCTTTATTGCAGATACTTCACAACCTAAGTTATGGAAGCCATTTAAATTCTTTTATACTTGGCTACACGATAAAACTTGTGCAGTTCAGATTGCCAAAGCATGGGAAAAGGAGGTAACATGTTCTCCAGCTTTCAAACTTGCTCAGAAACTCTTGTTTACCAGGCAGGCTCTTAGCAAATGGAATAGAGAGTACTTTGGTGATATAAATGCGAAACTAAATATACTTCAAGAACAACTCAGCCAGCTACAACTCCAACCAGTTACGGATGATACTAGAGGTAAAATCTTAGAGATCAATTCTGACATTCAGATATGGCATCAAATCCAATATGACTTCAACAGACAGAAAGCAAGGGATTCTTTCATGAACGACATGGATTATAATACAAAATATTTCCACATTATCACCAACCGGAAAAAATTGAGAAATAATATAGATAGTTTGTTAGATGGAAATGGAAATTGGGTTACATCTAGAGGAGATATGGCATCACTTCTTTCTTCGCATTTTCAAGACATTAGTACTTCTATCACTCCAGTTATTGATGACTCTCAATACAGTATCATCCCATGCCTGATCACATATGCAGAGAATGAAGCATTACTCAGTATACCAACTTTTGAAGAGATTCACTCTATTCTCAAAGGAATGGAAAACTGGTCAGCTCCTGGTCCAGACGGATTCCCAGCAAGTTTTTATAAAACTCAATGGTTCACAGTGAATGAATCAGTCTATTTAATGGTTCAACAATTCTTCAGGTCTAAGTTCATCCCAAAGGAAATCAACAAAACCTTCATCTCTCTCATACCAAAGAAAAAAAAACTACTTCTCCAGTTGATTTTAGACCTATAGGTATGTAACACCACTTACAAGTTAATTTCTAAAATCTTGGTTAATAGAATGAAACCTTTGATGGCTAAAATAGTAGGTCCTTATCAAGCTGCTTACGTCTCAGGGAGATTGATTCAGGACAACACAATTATTGCTCAAGAAGTTATTCATTCAATGAAGAAAGACCAAAAAGATGGAGGATGGTTAGCACTGAAACTAGACATGTCAAAAGCTTTTGACAGACTAGAGTGGACTTTTCTTCTCAAGGTACTCACTAGTATTGGATTCTCAGCGGATTGGTGTCAATTAATCCATCAGTGTATTAGCACTGCAAAGTTGGTTGTTCTACTTAATGGCTCACCAAGTAAGGAATTTCATCCCACAAAAGGAATTCGTCAAGGTGATCCACTGTCACCATACTTGTTCATACTTGCCCTGGAGTTTCTATCTAGAACTCTTACGGCAGCACATGATAACAAGTTTATTGAAGGGTCGTTCACTGTAACAAGTGATGTCCCATATATCAATCATCTTCTTTTTGCAGATGATTTTTTGGTATTTACTAGATCCAATACAGATAGTGTTATTCATTTAAAGAAAGTTATGCAAGATTTTGGGCTTCAGTCGGAACAAGTGATTAATTATGACAAGTCTACCATTCATTATAACAAAGGAGTGTCTCTTGAATTCTGTGAGGAACTGAAGAATATGTTAGGTGTTGAATACATGGACAAGAAAGAGATATGCTTAGGCTCTCCCCTACTCATAGCAAAATCTAAGATTGGTTCATTTGAGTCGTTAAAGGAGTCTTTTGAGAGAAGGTTCTCGGATTGGCAATCAAAAACTCTAAACCAGGCGGGGAGAACCACAATGGTTAAACATGTGTTTAATGTGATTCCTTCTTATCAGATGAGTACCTTCAAGATTCCTACAACTCTATTATCTCAGCTGGAAAGTATAGAGAGGAGATTCTGGTGGGGCTACAAATCAAACAGGGGAGCATGTCTTCTTTGATGGCAAAACTTTTGCAAATCAAAAGAGGTAGGAGGTCTTTCTTTTCGTGATCTAGAAGGTCTTAATCAAGCTTTACTTACAAAGATTGTATGGAGGATTAGCACTCAAAGTAATGAACTTTGGGTATGAATACTCAAGGCAAAATACTTTCCAGAAGAAAGATTCATTCATACGAGTATAGGCAAAGAGAATACCTCCTTTGTCTGGCAAGGTATTGAGAGTGGACTGATTCATCTGAAGAAACATCACTTCAAATTGGTAAACAATGGAAAAATTACGCACATCTGGATAGATAAGTGGGTAATCGGGCATGAAGGGCTTGTTACTACTCATAACACGTTCTATCATCAACTTCAATGGGTTTCAGAGCTAATCGAAGAAGATAGCAACAATTGGAAGAAACAGTTAGTACGTGCAAAATTCCCCTCAACTGTATCACAGAAAATACTCAGCATGGCTGTCTCTCGTCAGGAAGAAGATGTGCTCATTTAGAAACCTGCAAAGGATGGCAGATTCTCAGTGAAGAATGCATATAAAACAGTCACTAATGGAGAGTACCATTTGCCTGTTCCTAATGATCCAATACCAGCTGAGATTTGGAAAGCTTTGTGGAAACTAAGAATGCCTCACAGGATAAAACTCTTCATATGGAAGTGTCTTAAGGGAATAAATGCAACCAAAGTGAGATTAGCTGTGGTTAAAAAAGAAATTCATCAAGAATGTATGATTTGCAAGCAAGCTGATGAGACCCTTTATCATTTGTTCATCGAATGCAACATGCCAATGCTTTCTGGAACTTCCTGAATGTGAATATTGAACAAGTAAAAGTGAACTGTAACACTGTGACTCGATGGATTGAGCATCTTTCAACTACAGACTCTGAAGAGAAAGAAAAGTGAATAACCAGACTAATGGTAGGGTGTTGGACCATATGAAAGGAAAGGTGTGAACATGTGTATCAAGGGAAGAAGCTTCATCCAAAATCAAGTGCAAACAGAGCTCACTATCATCCCAATCTTCTACATATAGGGGAAATTCCAGCAGTCATTCTAACTGTTAGAAAAGCTAGCTCAGCAACTTGGTCTCCACCAGTTGCTGGCACCATTAAAATCAATGCAGATGCATCATATGACTATGATTTACATACATTGGGTATAGGGATAATCTCTCATAACTTTGCAGGTGATGCAGGAGCTGTCAAGGGATGCAGTTATGAAGGAGTGACGGACCCAGAAGAGGGTGAGTGCATGGGGATAAAGGAAGCACTGAACTGGGACTGAAGCTGCAACTGCAAGATGTTCACATAGAAATTGATGGAGAGGTGGCCGTGAAGTCGATTAATGCCAATTTTCCCCTAGTACGCTGGGAAAATAGGAAGCATGTTAGGGAAATTCAGTATTTGCTTAAGTCTTTCAATTCTTGTGTTATCTCCTACGTAAAAAGAGATGCAAATGGTGTCGCTGATGCCATCTCTAAACACAGTCGTAAGGAGAGTTTATCTTTTGAGTTATCTCACAATTTTTATCCTTGGATTTTAGAACCGGTTAACAAGAATAAACTATGTATCTGTTAATTATTTCATTCAATAAAGCTTCCTATTATCCAAAAAAAACTTAGCCCTTGCGTTGGCTGATTACCAAATTACCCTAGAGTGCAAAGACTAAGTTACCCTTTCTATTTAGATTTTGTTACTAGAATGCCATTCACTAATTATATCCTAAAAACATTACCAAATCATTTTAAAATTTCCATCTCTCTCTTCTCTTCTACTCCTCTTCTACTTCTCTTCTACCACAACAAAAATCCCTTAAACCATAATTCAAAACCTAAAAATCAAAAGAAATCAACAAATTCAAACCCTCAAAATCAAACCCTCTACTAACATGCGTTACATTGCCAGGAACTATCTTAGTCATTATGATTATGACCTTGATGTTTATGGACACGATTCATCCGACTCCGACGAAGAATTACCCCACCCAATCCCGAGTGGAGGACCAACAACTTAGAGTGGGCGGCCTTTGTCTAGGAAGGTACTTGTCTTGATACCATCATCTTTATTTGTGTGTTTGATTACTCTACTAGGTTAAAAATAGAAATTTTATGTGTTTTTGGGTGAACAGATGCGGGTTCGACTGACCTATTTGAGAACAAAATTCAGCCGAACCACTGGTTTTTCCCAATTTCAGATGCAGATACGAACATTTCGGCTCAATTTGTACCCAAACTTTTGAGCTGAACCATCCTGCCATATGAGAATAACGTGGTTCGGTTCATATTTACTTTTTATCGAATGGGCCGAACCTTATATTGTCTGTATTTAGTTTCTTACGCAGAGAACCAAAAACCGTTTAAGAGATTCCCGTGGACCACCAATTCGTGTTGTGTGGCATAATCCACTTGTGATTGATCCACCTACCCCACCACCAATTCGCAATGATGGATTGAACCTTGAAGTTGTGGTTTATCAAGAACCCCCACTGCCAATGCGCCTTGATCATCCAATCGTTGATCCACCTCGTTATCCAGTAATTCCATTTTCATCAGAGGCTTATCATGAACTCCGACCACCAATTTAAGAGGATGATTCACTTGTGATTCGTCAAACGTCTAATATATGAACAAGATCATGAGCTTCCCCACCAAACTACTTGTGTATTACTTGTTGTAGGGCTTTACACATCAGCATGATTCGCTGATTGGAGCTTGTGGATCATCTTGGAAGACCCATCCATAATCCTTTTCAATGAACTTATGAGTAATCTATCCATAATGTGCTTTAGTTGTTGAATTGTCATGTTGTTGAACTGTTAGTTACAATCTATCGTTTGTTTTAGATGTTTAATTTTTAATTTTAAACCATGTTTAAATATTTGCTTTGAATTTAACCTTAATTCAAAAAGTTCGACTTGTTATAGTTATTCCACATACGAGCCGAACCGTCACAACCAGTTCGGCTTATTCATTGTGTTAGCCGAACCTAGCAAATACGGTTTTTCGTAATTGAGCGTGGTTCAACCATAAAGTAACGTAAAATATAGGGCCGAACTTTTGTCGGTCACTTTCACCTATAAAAGTAAAAACACTAATTTCATTTGCAACACTTCATCTTCTTTCTCCTTCCTCCAAAAGAGATCCAAAATCGCCTCCAATCCAGCGGAAATGTCAAACCAAAGGTATTTAATCAATACCCATCATGTGTATTTGATTAATTTTTGGCAATTTAGGTTAAAATTAAATATAATGTTTTTGTATTTCATTGAAACTAGATTTTCTATGGTTTTTTTTATGAGTAATTAGCAAATGAATAACCCCATTCGTAAACATGTGTATCCATGAAAACTAATACAACAAGTGAGGGTTAGAATCAATCATCTACGATAAGAATTATTCATGCAGATTCTGGTTCGGCTGATAGATTATTGGATGAATGTAGGCCGAACCTGAAAGTGTCTCTTGTGGTTTTGTTGGTTCTAGGGTTTTTTTTATTACAAAATGGATTAATCTATGCTCCTATGCGTGTTATACATGTAAATTGCTCACAAAATAAATGAGATTGATTTTAGTTTTATGTCAAGGTTCGGCCAATAATGTAGTTCATAGATTTGGGCTGAACCTTGTACCATGTTTCATAATTTGTTTGTTGATTTTATTTTGTGTTTGTCGATTGAATCTTAGAAATGAAGAGGAAGAATATGAGGAGAAACCCAATGTTATGGATACTACCTGGCAACTGTATGCTGGGAATGACGTTTTTCGTCGTTGCAAACCAAATGAGGGGATTGTACTTTTCCTGGACAAGTTCTTCCTTGTAGCAGGGAAGGAGAAAACAACCGCAATTGCCCTTCCTACGGATGGTGAGCTATGTAGACAACTCATTGACGACCACTGGATGAACAATCTTGACTTGTTGCCTGTCTTGGGACCCTTGTCTCGTGATGGAGCATATGTTGTTCCTTAAACTGGTGATCCATGGGCCACAAATCACCCTGGAGTTCGTGTCAACCCAAAATGGCTTTGGAGATTCAACGACCCAACTTGGGGAGTAGGTGCAGGTTGTTAAGCACATGGATTTGACCAGAGAATTGAAGGTTATGCCATTTACCGGAAGAACATCTTTGTTGCAGGAAGCGACAAGGGAAGATATGAAGCTGTGTTTCTTCCCAAGGATCCTGTAGATCGGTACAAAGTTATGCACGCTCATTGGTGGAAGATGCTACCAACTATGCCAATCTTATGAGAGATGTCTCGTCCTTTTGCTCGTCCCCCAGGGTACACCAAACGCTTAGGTCTTAACCGTAAGCGTGGAGCACCTTCAAGCTAAGGAAACCAATACTGAACCTTAACCTTTTACCTCTTTTGTCGGTTTCACCAATGGTTTAAGGTGATGTGTTTTAGTTCGGCATGTATTTCTTTTTTCAGACAATGTTGTTCATTTTAAATACTTTTGATGTTGGATTTGATGCTACAATCTATGGTTTTAAGTATTTGAGTGTTATGCTACAATATAGGGTTATGCTAAAATTTATTGTTTTTTTCAGTTTTACAGAGACAAGTTCGGCTTATTCGATATAATTATATTATGAGCCGAACCAGAATATGGTACCTGCCATTTTATTTCTTGTTGGTTCGGCGAATAGTGTTGAATATATTGAATAAGCCAAACCTGCTTATGGTGTTCAATATATCGAATAATTGAGTTATTCAAAGGTACAAACGGCTAGTTTTTGAAAAAAAAAATACCCGTTGAGACTTTGTCTATATATAAAATGTAGCTTCCCAATCTCATTTGCAACCAAGAGGTATGAGTGCAAAAGACCTTCAAATAGACAGTTTTGAGAAGAGATACCTCTTCATCCCAATATTCATTGCTTTATTTTCTTTCTCTCTTACTCTAAGATGCATAATCCATCTTTGTCTCACTCTCTTCCTTATAGAAAGGGTAAACGCCCTGTCGAAGAAATACTACTTTTGAGTCAGCATCCGAAAGAAATCACCTCAACACCTCCTCGTTCCAACTATCAATCGGGTTCTCCTCCTCCACCATCTCCTCCTCGTAGACGTTATCGAAACTTCACTGATAAGATAGTTCATGAATACTATTATGAGTGTACTCCATCGTAAAAACCATTGTCTCCCCCTCGATCCACACGAAAGAAACCTAGTTTTGCTCCGTTTATGTGGCGTGAAGATCATTGTTTTTGTAGATATCTGATGTTGTATTATCCAAAACCGGAGGAAGTAAAACGAAGTCGTATTGGAGTCAATTGGTCACTATTGTGGAGTTACGTTAAAGAAGCCTTCGACGAAAAATGTACCGAATTTGAGAGAGATGTAAATCGGTTGTGGGCGCGATGGAGTATAATACACAAAAACGTCGACGAATTTATGCACTTGGAGACATTGGTCCGACATCAACTTGGGGGAGATAAGACTAAGGCTGATGAAGTTTTAGCTTGGACTTTTGTGGA
>JAJJMA010173873.1:0-23593 GCA_023529015.1 Papaver nudicaule
GCCGTGAAGGAAGTTGTGGATTGTGATCATGATGGCGAGGGGTCTGGATCTAGCGGCGAGGAAGATGTTGAGGAAGAAGAAGATGTAGCTCATGAAGAAGAAGATGGAGAAGAAGAGGAGGAAGAAGAGGAAGAAGCAGAAGAAGAAGATGAAAAGGGGCAAGGTGAAAACACAGGTAGTGGCCAATCTGAGGGTGGAGATAGGACTCATGATGGCGGGAACCAGACTGCTCCATGAATCATAAAAGAGAACCGACGACTTCTCTTTACGCCTTCTTTTAATGCCTTTGCAGTTTCTTTTTTTGTAAAGAACGATCTTTCTTTCTTGCTTTTTGTTATATCGGAAATGACTTTTGTTCCTTTCATCCTTTATTATCGCCGTGTTGAGATATTACCTTTCCCTTTTTGTAATGAACAATCTTCCTTTTAAATATTATTTTCTTGCCTGTCAACACCCTTTGTTAGCGGGCAATTTTTCTTTTACTCCATTTATCATATTTGTTTCTATTTCGTCTTCAAAGACTTAACTTGTCATTGAGTGAAGTCCTGGTCCTGTACAGCCAACAATTTCTCAGAGCGACAGGATTAGATCCCAGCCGTAACCATTACTTGTGCCCGTCGGCGATCTAATATAAGCTGCTTGGGTTGCCCCATAGACTTTAATACACTATGGCGTCCGCCAGAGGTGATGCTATGGCATAGACGGATTAACACACCAGCGGCACCGCCGATGTGATTCTACAGCAAAAAGGGTTCTTATTCGCCCAAACACTTACAGATCAACAAGTAACACGACTGGCCTTACAACTAATTGGGTCGGACTAACTCTTACAAGTAGGTGCGTTCACTCAATGCAAGCAAGCTTTCTGCATAAGAGATCTTGGCTCTTAGTTAATTTTATTGATTTGGGCATTATGCCTTTAAAGATGGCACTTGGCCTTAGTACCTGATCAGGGTTTTTGTGTGGCTTTTATTGCCTTGGGCATTTGTGCCTCTGTAGACGGCTTTTATAGCCTGTTGCTGAGTATTTTTTCCTCAGCTATTGTGCTCTTGGAGCTTTGAAATTCTAGCCATCACTGTAGTTAGATTACCCAGTGAATGAAAAATGCAAGTGACAGAGTAATTTGTTAACGGGGTTCGGCTCATGATAGCAAACCTACGTCCTCGGATCTTATTCGCTGTTGTTTTACATGAGCTAATAAGACTTCTTGGGTATTATGCCCGCCCAAGACTTCGGATTTTACATTGTTTCCTTCAAGGATAGTATACTTCTTAAGGAACCTGGCGTTCCATGGATGTTCAAGTTGCACGCTATGCTCATCAATCAGTATATACGCTCCCGGCCCAGCCACTCTTTTGACTACATAAGGGCCATCCCATACAGGCTCCAGCTTCATGCATCCTTCTCGCTGAGACGGGGGAATTTCTCGAAGTACCAATTCGCCTGGAAAATACTCTCTTGGAATCACTCGCTTGTTGTATTCTCTTGATAGTCGGCGATGATAATTTTCCATGTGTGTTAGGGCGATCAGCCGTTGCTCTTCTAAATCATCTAGCTTGGCTAGAATTAAGTCTGTATTCAAATTCTTTTCCCACGCCTCATGCTTTGTAGTCGGCAGGATTACTTCAAATGGGAGTACTGCTTCAGCACCAAAAGTGAGTAGGAAAGGAGATGCTCCCGTTGCTTCTCGAACCGTAGTTCTATATGACCACAAGACATTGTGCAAATGCTCACACCATGCCTTCTTATGCTTCTCCAGCCTTTTCTTCAATCCCATTCCAATAGTCTTGTTGGTGGCTTCTGCCTGTCCATTACTCTGAGGGTACAGGGGAGTTGATTTTCCCAGCTTGACACTGTAGGTGGCGAGTAGCTTTCTTATGTTGTCGCCGACCAGCTCTTTTCCATTGTCAGTACATATCTCCGCCGGCACACCGAATCTACAGAATATGTTTTCCCATATGAATGTGAATACTTCTTGTCCTGTCTTCTTCCTGATGGCTTTAGCTTCACACCACTTGGTGAAATAATCTGTCGCCACAATGATATATTTATGCTGTCCTGAGCCTGTAGTTAATGGCCCAATGATGTCAATGCCCCATTTGGCAAAAGGCCAAGGGCTGAGTACTGAATTTAAAGATGTTGCCGGCGCCTTGATTCTTCTTCCATACAGCTGGCATGGTTTGCATCGCTGAACATATTCTTTTGCATCCTTGTTCATCCAAGGCCAGTAATATCCCTGCATTCTGACCTTTAAGGCTAGGGCTCTTTGGCCACTATGATTCCCGCAGTCTCCTTCATGGATTTCTTTTAATAATTTATTGCCTTCTTCCCTTGATACACAACGCAGCAGTGGTCCAGAGAATGACCGGCGGTATAGGATTCCATCTCGGAGTTCATAGTTCGTCGAGCGGCTGATGACTTGATGAGCTAAAATTTGCTTTCCTGGTAGGGTTGAGCGGTCCAAATAATACCGTATCGGCGTCCTCCAATCTGTCTCTGCTGATTCTTCAACGCTTGTTGTTAATACTTCTCTTTGCTCTCGTGCTGCTACTGATGATTGTGTCACTCTTTCGATAGCTATTGAAGGAACCTCTGGATTTGTCATCATTGAGGAGATGAACGCCAATGCATCGGCGTGCCTGTTATCTTTCCTGCAGATGTGGCGAAACTTGATACCTGTGATCCTCTGGGCATACTCCCTAGCAAGTTTTAGGTACTTCTGCATGGACGGGTCTGCTGTCTGGTATCGTCCGGATATTTGTCGAATCACCAGCTGAGAGTCGCTTGTCAATCTGACATTGCTAATATTCATTTCAATGAGTATTCGCATGGCGTGAATAACCGCTTCATATTCTGCCTCATTATTAGTCGCCGGGAATTCTAGCCTTAGCGAATGCACTATCCTTGCTCCCTTCGGCGAGATAAGGACAATTCCTATTCCATTTCCTTCTTTATTTGATGAACCGTCTACATAAACCTCCCATCCGTCAGGACTGCACTTCAATAGATCTGGCACTTCATGTTCTCGCTCATCCAAGGAGGATGGGATTTCTTCTATCTCCTCTTCCTCATCAATTGGGAAGTCGGCGACAAAATCTGCAATGACTTGAGTCCGTTGAGCCGTACGTATTTCATATTGAACGCCGAATTGCTCAATCTGTTGATTCCACTTGGCGATACGCCCCACCCGCTGAGAGCTGTGCAGGATAGATTCTATTGGATTTTTGGTGAGGACCACAATGGGATGGGCATGAAAATATGGACGTAGTCGCTGAGATGCGAAAACCAACGCCAAGATCAACTGCTCTATTTTGGTATAATTATTTTCTGCCCCTTGCAGTGTTCTACTGATATAATATATTGGCGTTTCTCCGCCTTTGGTTCTTACAAGTACTGCACTTATGGCGAAAGGTGTCGCGGCGAGATATACTCTAAGCTCTTCGCCGTGTTCAGGTGGTTGAATTGCTGGGAGAGTGGCGAGATACTTTTTAATACCTTGAAATGCAGCCTCATGTGCCTCGGTTCAGTTGAACTTTTCTCCTTTTTTCAATGTCTGGAAAAATAGTTTGCATTTATCGGAGAACCTTGATATGAATCTGTTAAGAGACGCCGGAGTCCCAGTTAGCCGCATAACGTCCTTTACCATTACCGGCGAAGGCATTTCTATAATTGCCTTAATTTTGGCTTGGTCAGCTTCTACTCCTTTCTTCGTGACGACATATCCCAAGAACTTTCCTGAAGTCACACCAAAAACGCATTTCGCCGGATTGATTTTTAACTTAGTAATACGCATATGGTTAAATATTTCTCTGAGGTCTTCTACATGAGTTTGCTTCTTCTTGCTCTTAACTAGCATGTCATCAACGTATACTTCCATTGTCTTCCCTATCCATTTTTCAAACATTTTCTGCGCCATTTCTTGATAAGTAGCGCCGGCATTTTTCAGCCCAAATGGCATTCGAGTGTAACCGAACAACCCCTTGGTAGAAAAGAAAGCTGTGTGCTTCTGGTCTCCTCCGCCAAAGGTATTTGGTTATATCCTGAATAGCCATCCATAAATGACAGCAGCTCATGGCCCGATGTAGCGTCTACAGTTTGGTCAATACTTCGCAATGGAAAACTGTTCTTTGGACACGCCCTATTGAGGTCACTGAAGTCGATGCAGATCCTCACTCCCTTGTTCTTCTTAGGTACTACTACCATGTTGGCTATCCATTGTGGATATTGCACTGGTCTTATTATACCAGATGCCCTCATTTTGTCGATCTCCGCTTCTACTGCCTCTTTGTAAGCTGGGGCCAATTTCCTTATTCTCTGCTTGAAAGGTCTTATCTTGGGATCAATGTCCAACTTATGGCATGCTATCGCCGGGTCAATGCCTGGCATTTCATTCATGCCCCAAGCAAAGACATCAACATATTCCTTGAGTAGCACTTGCAGCTCCGCCGATTTGTCTTCATTTAATAAAGTACCAATCTTTACCATCTTTGGATCCTTATCATCGCCGATATTAACATCCTTAGTGGGTTCCACCGCCGTAAAATGTAGCTCTGGTTCTCCCATCGGCGATGGTTCCTTTAATTGCTATAAGGTCTTATCTCCAGGCTTCGCCGAGTCTTCTACCGAGTTTACTGAATGCACATATGTGGTTGGGTTGGCGATGAAGTCTAGAATCTCCTGCTCCTTAACCGCTTCCTTGTCGAGCTTCTTTTTCTCTGCAATTTTTGCTTTTCGATTTTCTCGCATTTGCACATCCGCCGAATTACACGCCCTAGCCACTGCTAAATCTCCTACATATTCGGCGACTCCCATTGGTGTAGGGAATCGTTGATGATAAGTAGAAGGTGCTCCTTTCAGACTGTGGAGCCATGGTCTTCCCAGGATTGCGGCATATGGCGAATCAACATCCACAATGCAAAGGGTAGTTTTCAGGAAATATTCCTTGCAAATCTTGACTTTAAACTCAATCTCGTCTTTAGGCTTAGAAGCGATGCCATTAAATCCGTAAATGTTATAGGAGGAGACTGTCGGCGAAGGAATTTTATCATCCTTCGCCCTCATTGCCTCGAAGGCAGTGTTAAAGAGGATATCCACAGAACTTCCCGGGTCAATAAGCACCTTTGGCAACCTGAACTGCCCCATCTGAATGGTGAGAACCAAGGGGTTGTTATGATTTCTTCCTTCCGGAGGAATCTCTTCGGTGGAGAACCGACACATGCCTTCATCCAATCTTGCAAAGGCTCTTGCTTAGCGGCGACACTACAAATCTCATTTCCCATTCTATCTCGCTTATGAACACGAGAGAGAACATTATCATGAAATTCATCCCTGGTAATCTTTGAATGTACAATTGAAAAGCAGTCTAATTCCAACAAATCTCGCTCAACCTTTACCTCGTACACATTTGGAGTATAAGCTGGAATGGCTTGAATTGGCTGGACCATGATAGGAGGAGGTGGTGGCAACTCTAAGAATTCTTGGAATTTCCCCAAGCGGATGAATCGATGGACTTCTTGCTGTACACCGGTGCAGTTCTCAGTTGTATGGCCATGGAACTGATGGAATTGACAAAAGGAATTGGCATTGGTGGGCGGGGCCCTTGGGTTTCCTCTGTTATAAGGATAGCGGATGTCATCCCTGCAGTTTGAACTTTCAATTTGGCCAAATGCATCCGTGTAGGAGACACGCAACTTTGGTAGAGTAGCGTCTTGGAAAGGTTGTTGGTTGCCTCTGCCGAATTTTCTATTATCTCCATTATATCTTCTTTCACCATTCCCATTTCGCCTATTATCTCTTCCTCCTCGTCCATAGTTTCCTCCTCGATTGTCTTGCTTGTCACGCCCATCATAATTCTCTCGCTTCTGCGAATTCCAATGCTGCTCGGCGGTAACTTGCTGCTGCTGCTTTTCTACCTCAGGTACTACCACCGCCGAAGAGGGATTCTGCGTCAACTTCCGCTGTTCTGCCTTCAACCATTCTTTTTTAATTTCTTCCTGGTCTTCCGGCGAGAAACTATTGATCGAGTGAATTTGTTTTGCTCTTTCCTTCTTTAGACGAAGCTCCTCTTCTCGGATTTCTTCATAATTTATCCATTCATCATGTATTGCCCTCAAAGTCTGCATATCCTTCGGCGTTTCCTAGAATAATTTTTGATACAATAGGTCTGACGTCTCCATACCGCCGAGAAATGATCTTATCTTCTCCTTTTCTGACACCTCTGATCCCACTTCACTACTCGCCTTCCTCCATCTTTGGATAAAAATTTTGTAAGTCTCCGAGGGCCTTCTCTTGATATTGAATAATCTTTCCACGCCGGGCCAATTCTGTTGTTCTGGATGAAGGCACCCATGAATTTGCATTCTAATTTCTCAAAAGATTTAATTTTCCCCTCTTCAAGCCCATCAAACCAAGCTAAGGCTTCATCTTTAAGTGTAGCGGGAAATGTCATACACATTATGGGATCTGATCCTACCCAAGCCGCCATATCTCGCTTGTAAGCTCTTGAATGCTGCGAAGGGTCTCCAGTTCCATCATAGATGGAAGTAAATTTAGGCATAGAATATTTTGGAGACATGTACCCATATGTGATACAATCATGAAAGGGTGTTTTCTGCGCCTCTGACAGTGCAACCCTGTATTTCGACTCCCTTGAAGATCCACTCAGAGTTTCCACTTGATGCTTTTGTCGGCGAAGATCCTTCTTCATCTCTTTATCTACTTTATGCTGTCGCTTAGAGCTGCTATGGTCTTTGCTATCTCTTCCAGGCACATTCACCCTTCTGCCTCTTTCGTCATATTTCACCGATGAATCTGAGATCCCTGCTGTGCTGGTTCCACTCTTTTCAACTCGGCGGGTTGTATGCGAATGAGACATGGCGAGATGAGTGCACATGGGACTCATGGCGAGATGAATGCGCATGGGACGCATGGCGAGTTGAATGTGAGTGGGATGCATGACCTTTATTTTGTGCCGCCATCAACTCTCTATGACTCTGAAGTACCGTCTCCATCTGCAATTGCATTTGTCTCTCCATCTGACTCGCTTGTCTGTTATTGGCCTCAAGAATTTGCCTCAGCAACGCTTCAGTAGTATTTGTGGATCCAGTGTTATCTGTTATCACCACTGGGCGAGTTACAATAGCTCCAGGTACTATTGCCGCACCATTTATGCTTGCCGCCTGCGGAATTTCTCCCGCTATAATAGGTTCTTCCACCACCGCTGGAGTTTCTTCTGCCACATGTAGTGTTTCGCCGACGTCTTGCACCAACTGCTGCTGAATATTAGCTGCCACTGTGCCTCCTGCAGTAGCATTTTGAGTTGCTTCCCCAACATTGGATGTTTCGCCTATGGCTCTCATAGTGAATCTCCCACCATCAACTTGCTCGCCGTAGGCATTAGCTTCTACTTCACTGCTGACCCTTCGCAGTAATAAATTAGGCTCAGGTGACCATTCTGCATTCTCTAAATGAGTGATGTCCTCCATGTAAACCTCCTCCTGGTGTGCTACTCGCTGAACAGGTGGTCGCCGAGATGAGCTTGCCAAAAGGGTATCTGTCTGACCAGCTGGTTCCATTGCTCTGCTTCTAGTGTTGTGACCACTGGGGAATGTTGCTGGTGTAGGAAGGATAGGATGCCGAGGAGGCCTACCCGCCGGGGCTTTATCGCTTCTTCCTCTAGGACCCATTCGCCGAAGTTCTGTAAAAGAAGACAAACACACTTCCTGACAGTATTGCTCTGTTAGTACTGTGGGTAAATGCCAAATAAGTTAGTTGGGTTACTTTTCAGAATGTTGATGAACGAAAGACAAAAAGAACAACTTTAAATCATGTGATGTGCAGATGATGACCTAATCATGACAAGAATTGCAAAAACACCATATGATATTGTGATTTTCAAATCAAAGTGATAGTACGACAGCCGTTTTAAGGAAAAATTTTGAAAAGGTTTTAGAATGCAATTTCCTTTACGAGCCTAAAGTTCATACTAATTCGCCGGAAAAGATACTCTTTTGCCGGAAATATATATCTATATTTGTGTTTTCCGAGAAGAACCTATACCAAAAATAACATTTTTCTATCCACATAACTAGTTTTCTCTATTGCTCATGTGAGGAAAGTGAAATATGTGATAAAATCATCGAAACAGACCGGCCAACTCTCGTCTATAACCAGAACAGCACTTAACACAGCATGAATTCCATAAATAGCAAAAAATATCTACTGAAACTCCAGATCTATCGCCATATCATACTAAAAATACCCTAGTCTTCCTAATATTAGTAGTATTCTACAGGAGAATCATTATAACAAACTACATGGTATACCATATATAGCGAAACAAAAGGGGAATCATGAGGAAATCCTACACAGCGAGCATAACTTCTCTGAATAGTATGATAAAGCAACTGAAACATTAACGGCGACCTCTAAAGCTTACAAATCATACCATATATGGAAACAAAGAACATATGATAACATCTCAAATCGTACTTAAAATCAAGGAAAACACAAGTTCAAAACCTCTTCTAGCGCCAAAATGTAATTGTATAAAATCCCAATGGTTAGATCTTATACAATACACCCAAAAATCATACATCAACATACACCAAATCATTCCCTAGCATACATCTAACAAGTAACAAGAGAGATATTAAAGAGGGAAAGGGTTAGAGATACTTGACAAGAGGTTTTACTTGGTTCGCCCCCTTAAGTGAGGACTACATCCAAGAATTATCACTAGAATTAGTATGATTACAACACTCATTTACCTTGCCAATCTTCTAAGTATAATCCCACAAGAACCCTAATTTCAGCCTTGGGCTATGGAGAGCAAGTATGGTACTTTTCCTCTCCCTAGACCAATCCAAAATGTGTCCAACCCCTCTCTCAGGGGTTTCTCTCGCTATTTATAGAAGATTACAAAGTGCCATACAGCTAATACAAACAAACCAAACTCTGACGCCATCTTGTCCTCACTCGCCGGCTAGGTATATCGCCGATATGATATTTACTTCTCTACTCTTGGCGGGCAAGTCTTCTTCAAGGATAAGGATTGCTGACGAGGTTTCCACTGAGTCAACAAGTCAACTCTGACAATCTATCCGTTCTGACGGGTAATGAATGCTCAACTACTTCTCACCTACTTCTCACCTTCCCACGCTGTGATATCTTTATTCCCGCTAGCGCTGTTTCGCTCACCAGTCCCTTCTGTATGTCTCGCCGGTGTTCCCAAGTATTAGATGCTTCGCCCACAGCTTTCATTGTTGATTCCATACTTCTCTTGAGTGACCTTTTTGATATGTTTCCGCCCTTAGGATGCTATTACTATGCAAAGGCATTTTCTACCTTACAAGCACAAATCAAAAAGGTAGAGTTTGAAATTCGAAATATGTTTCCTAAGAAAACCTGATTTAGGTTTCGAACTCTACATCTTATTTGGCAAAAACCCAAATGTTAGGTTTTGGTGTCGGATTCTAGAGTACGTATGACAAAACCAAAGTCATGGTTTCTGAACCTAGATTCCATATATCAAAATCAATACTTGATTTCGAACTGTAGATTTCATGTTTAACAAAACCAAATAGGTTTTGAGACAAATAAGTTATATTTAGTTCGTTACAAATGTTTGGTGTCGAAATTGGGAGTTCATGTGGTCAAAGACGTTTTACGTTTTGTCTTTGTGCGCTAATTAAGAAATATGTCCCAGCATCATAGACCCAGTCACTTAGTACTCACATGATCAAAACCCATTTTGGGTTTAATTCTCAAGTTACTGTATTTTACACAAACATGGTTTCGAACTCTAGTTTTCTTTTAGTCTGTGGTGCCATATTTCATATGTACCCTAAAGACCAGCACAACACCCTCAAGCACATCAGAGGAAGATATAGACCGCAGCAAGAACTAGCGGACCTCACCCGCGGAGCATCCATGTAAGCGTAGGACGGATAGTCCTATACGTACAGCCCCACAGAGGAAGCCCAAGTATAAACCGCCATAGTTGTAGAATACATGGCCAACTCAGTAGTACAAGATCATTGGGCAATGTCCTAGTTATCCCTATAAATGTATGATTACTTCCCTAAGAGAAGGATCAATAGATCGATGGGATGAAGGATGAAGGTAGAGGTCAACACATAATAGAGCCAACCATTCTGATACTATAACTTAGCTTCTCTCTCTCTCCTTTGGAGTCTCTGTAGGCTAGTCCGTTGTACCAGTGGAGTTGTTCCTGCCTTGTGCGGAACCTCCATTGGGGGCTAGTCTTCGTATATTGCATGTGAGTAGGCAAGTGCTCGGGGTAGTTGAGCTTAGTAAATTTCTAGCAGCTACATGGTCAAAACCAATATTTGGTTTCGAACTCTTATTAGCTTATGAACAAACCATATTATGGTTTCCTTAAAGTGCATTTTACCAAAACCAACATTGTGGTTTCGAACTTTAATATCCATGTCCAAAATCTAAGAAAACTAAGAATATGATTTCAAAATCTACAAGTCATATGGCATATCTAGATTTCATATGTCCAAAATCATATTAAGATTTCGAACTCTAGAATACAGAGCCAAACAAAAGTATAATTTTCGAACTCAGAAAAGCAGTACGTCGAGTCTACACAACAAAGTGTAAGTCACGATCTCGATTACTTGAATACACATAAAAATACGTACTAACAATCTAATATAATAGACAAGGTAAAATCGAGACACAACACTATAATGAATATAAATCTCGTAAGACTACGAAGATAACATCCATATAGACTGTTGTTATTAAACTCGTAGGTGAATATCATCGTCGCTCTTCAATCTTCTTCGTGTCTTCAAGTAGTGACTCTAAACCTAACCCAATCATCTTTCACAACCTAAGCTAACTTAATGAAGTTTTAAACTATGTGTGTTTCAAACGGCCGATTTTTTATCACTAAACTTGACAGTTAAGCTTGACATACCTACACTTAGTGAGGTTGACCAAGCCATTCTCTAACACCATCAGAAAAAACCTGAGACCTCGTCTAGTTTTAACACACACAGTGTTGAGCCGCTACAAACACTAGCCTAATATCAGACTTCGGACGGAAATGTAGTTGAGACTAAATTAAGCCCTCCAAGCAATTCAGTTACTCCTATGTCTCTTGGCTCCCGCAAGAACCCACACACTTGATTCCCTGAGATAAATTCCTTTATACCTAAGAGTTGTTCCACATTCCTTTGTTAAAGCTAGCGCTACCCTGCCTCTAACAAAACGCATGGTTTTGGATCTCCTTAAGATTTATTCAATCAAGGTTCGGGTAAATCGATTATTCAACTAAGGCTTTTGATCTAGCCTGGCTGATTTTACATCATAATGTGTGAAAAAATTAATAGAAGATCTAGTTCGTGATTGCGTTACGGAACTTTTAGGTCTTATAACACCGAATGCAGCCTTACGAAGTTTCTATCAAATCTTGGCCTTATTGATTGATTGTTCTAGTATAATACTATCGATCCAAGATACATGATCAGGATGATGAAATCCGACATGTACTTCATGATCCTCAGGTGAAGGCTTTATAGTCGTAACCTAATAAAAGGTTTCGAGATGAGGATCAACCTTTACGCAAGGATACACAATAATGTGTAGAGATACGAATTGTATCTTTTGCAGAAGGTCATCTATTTATATTGATCGTCAAGGGAGGTCTAGCTTAAATTTTAAGCTACCTTTGAGTAGGGCTCAAGTAAGTTCACGAACAAGAATGTCCATAATTTTCTCAAAATTCCAACCCAATCTTCTCGAACTGCCTATAGCCGAAGTGGCTTAATCTAGTGAAAAGATCTGCCTTGACCCATAAGAAGGTTGTGCCAAAAGTAGATCATGCATACCATGCACAAGGTACGCAAAGGGCATGCGAACTTGAAAGACAGATTAAAAGTGGAGGGGAGTTTTGATTGAAACTTTGTATGGTACGTGCAGGGTACGCGAACCATATGGAACCATATGGCAGAAGTTAAGTTCAGGAATCCTGAAACTGAACAGGGTAAGCGTAGGGTACGCGAACTCTATTGTCCCTCAGAGTTCAAAGGTACGCGTAGGGTACGCAAAATCTATTGGGTACTTAATTTAAACAAACTCTTTTCCACTTCTAGTTATAAATCTTTAATACACTATGGGTTAAACCAATGTGCCAAGACTCAAAGAACTATCTTTCATTACTTCTTAAGAGGATCAATATATACAACATCATCGACTATTAAATTTATAGAATGGTAGATACGGAATCAAGGAATATCCTTACTAACCTTTTGACGAGAGGACAATAAATATCAAGTGTGTAAGCTCCGGTCTTCGATCTTTAAATGATCTTCGTCTCAACACCTAGTCTATCCTAGTTTAAGAATGATATTGTAGACTAAATCAAGGATTGAGTTTTGGCAATTAAAGTTGAAAACTGACTTGACATACCAACGCGAAAGGGTTCAACCGAGCTATGCTCTAACACATATAATGAGTTTGATGATTGATTGGCAGGAGGGGAAGTTGATGATCGATTTGGAAGAGGGGAATTTGATGATGCGGTAGATGATAATCGATTTAGCGTCAGAGGGGGAGATGTTGATGATTGATTGGATGGAAATTACTTAAACTTAGTATCTCTGATATAGTTGGAGTTGACGGAGTACATGATGATGAATCAAACATTGTAGAAGGTTTTTTCAATGATTTCTTTTGACTTAAACTTAGTATATGTGCTACCGATCAAGTTGATGGAGTACATGATGATGAATCAAATATTGTAGAAGACAATCTTTGATTTATGAGTAGTAAAGGAAGAAGAAGAATAAATTGATCGGGATGAATTTTGGTTTGTGAAGAATGAAAATTAATAGAAAAAAACTCCCAAACAGATACATTTTTTACCGTTGAGATCCAACGGCTCACAACAACTAGATGTTATTGACAATGAAAGGCCAGGATTGAGTGTGAGTGGGATGTGAACAAAAAAAGGTCAAACAAATGATACTTAATCAACGGTTATTGAGTACCCGCTTGAAAAGTTGGCAAATATTGAGTAACCACCAGCCAAGGCTTGGCTACGGAGAGGTGCAGATCTACTCCTTGGTTTAGAGAAACCTTGGCTCTTAGATGGAACTACATTTTAGCCAAGAGCTCAACCATAGTGCTTGCTCTAATGAAATTGTCACATAAAATTCTATAATCCATAAACATAATGAAATAAGAAAGAATAAAGAATTTACAAGATCACTTGTTTCATGCACATATTACCCCAATAACATAAGGTTTTCCAAATATTACCAAATATTAAAACAGTAGTGCACCTTACCAAATATTTACCAAGTAACTACTCATGTAAGGTACCATGATAAGATTTTACACCTTATCTAGAAGGATTCAAACATAACCTCGACCTGATGCTACTGTGACTACACATGCAGATTTCAGAAGAAAAAAAAATCCTAACCACATGAAGTGTCCGAGATATAATACAATAACTGAATATATAGTGCACACCAAGTTGTCTTGCAAATGTCACTTCATCTTATTTATATACTCCAACCCTATGTATGTTAGCTTATTTATCTCCAATTCCGTTGCATCCCTTTCCGGTGTCTAAAGCAGTTGTCACCCAATAAAAGAGACGTACACATCCAGATTTCATCTAATACCCTCAAAAGAAATATCATGAAATCCTTGAAAGGTTCATTCATCTATCAAGAGATAAGATTTCATAAATTTCTATACATGTTTTGCTTTAATGATACTAAATGTTGCATCTGGGCAGATAACCATTCCAATTTTTCTCATAATTTATTAGTTTGGGACACAATCCTTTTGTAATTAGTCGGGTTTCTTTAGTTTTTCTTTTTCATTTGTCATTCACTCATGCTATGGTTATCCTCCAATTAAGCAAGTGTAAGTCCGTAACTTGTAACTTCTTTCTTCTTAATATATATTTTCGTTGTATCAAAAAATAAGAAGACGACATAACTTATTAATTTTAAATTCAGTTGATGTTACTAATAAAAGATATAAATTCTAACAAATGTATCATCTCCGCGTGCCACATAATTCCCTAAACTTTTATAGAATCTTTAAAAAAATTTGTCATCAATCTCTATAAGAAATTACAAAACTCATCAAAACTTTATAAGACTTCTCAACTCTATCAAAATCTTTAAATGTTATTAATTTGCACCACTCTTTTGGCATGCATATCTTTATGAATCAGAGAAAACATGTATAGAGATGTTAATACAAAGCAACATACTACTACTACTAATTTTCTGAATTTCAAAATGTCCTCCATTTACAAGTTCGTTGTGGTTTTAATATTCAGTGCAAATGTGAACGTAAATACAAATGTGAACGTAAATACAACTTCTCTAAATAATATATGATTGAAAAAGTGATGGATTTTTTAAGCATTTAGTTTATATTTCAACGTGAATTCTCTATATAACGAGTTTGCAATGGTTGATCTTCTTTTATTTCACAAAACCTATGGACGAAGAATATAGGGTTCGTGTAAGAAATAGTGACCTGAGAGTCTCTAACGCAAAATTTAAGCACTTCTAAGGGCATGGTCCGTATGATTTTGGTTTAAATTTCACCCTTATAGCGAACCGAGCACCATTGGTTCGAACCGATTAATAATAGACGTCCAGCTTAGGGAAGTGGTTAAGTAGTCATAGGCCGTCCATCTTAGATTCTTATCCTAACCTAGCGGCTAGTATTTCTTTCTTCATTGTCTGAATCTTTTTTTTCTCTCTCGAAGAAACTAAAGTATAAACCACCACTCTTTTTCAGTTCTTCTCAACCATATCCACCACCACTCTTCTTCTATTTCTCTAGTTGCTAAGTGCAAACCCAATTTCAAGTACGATTCTAACCCAATTTTTATTAATTTTTTGGTGTTTGAAACTAGGGTTTAATGATTTCATTTGGTTTTATAGTTAGGGTTTGATGATTTTCTTGATGTTGTGGATTGATTTAGCTAGAGTTTGTTGATTTAATTTCTTGAGTTGTTGTTTGTTATGTTTTAGGCTTGTTTATTGTTGAGAATGGATGAGTTTTGCTGTTGATTTTACGGAGAATTTTACATATAAGGAAGATTGTTCTATGCAAAATGCTTTGTGAAGTTCTAAAAGGTACTCTTTTATTCAACTATTAAGTCTTCTTACTCCATACGAGTTACTTCACGTGAGTTCTTATTTAACTTAAGTATAATTCACCGAACAATGAACATATGGGTAACAAGTAATGGCCAATTTCTCTCTGGCATGGGTAAGAGGATGCAAGAAAAGTATAATATGATTAACAAATGATGACAATCAACAAGTTAAAAATGATTATTGCGGTGGTTGGATAGGGAAAAAAAAACAAGCGAGAGTAACCAGATCAAACCAAATTCAATGAGCCCCAAAACTAAATTCAAGAGTTAAAGTTAGTACCTAAAGACCAACGTCATCATGAACGGCAGTGAGGCATTTATCTCCCGAGTTCTTGTATGGAGAAACACAGTCAACCCGGATACCCAATCCCGGAGTGCTTGAAAAAGGAACCATTATCTCGTAGTCCTCCAGGAAATCACCGCAGATCATCAAAACAGTCGGTCTTCTACCAACAACGCCAGCATCGACATCCTGTGATCACATCTCAAGAAAGTCATTTAAGGAAGAATTATGTATCTATAACAACTCCGACAATTAGAAAAAAGACATGATTACACGGTAAATATCTGAGAAACACGAAGATATGAACTACTCTTACAGAATGCTGATCTTCATTTTGCTGTTCCCTGATTGGATATCTTGCAATAACCACTATTCCTCCTCGTTATCCAGGTCTATCACTAGTAATCCTTTATCTTTGATTCCAGCACTGGATATTCCCCTTTGTTCGACCCTCGTTATTACTGACCGTGCTCTATGTCTACGTATTGCTTTTCTACGCATTACCATATTCATAGGAAAAACGGGCTCACGTATTTTCCGAGGCTTATTTGCCCGACGGGGCTGCAGAGAGGTAATTGCAAAAAGAAAAGCCCGAGCCACTAGCTAAAAAAAAAGTAACGTACAATATAAAAACAGAGAGAGACCATAATAAAATTACCTTGAATATACTAATCAAAGCCTTTTTCTTGCTTCTCTCATTCTTCCAATACTTGTAAAATATCAACAACTATATTCCTTGCTGATCTTGGGAACATAGCAGTAGCCTTGCTATCTGAAATTTGGGTACCTCGATAAACCAACTTTTCAAACTTATTAATCATAAACTCAAAGGTATCAATTAAGAGACCATTTTCTCCACTGTTCATAGACTTTAGTTTTCTAACGAACTCTTCATCTTCTTAGTCAGCATCATAGTTAACTACCTTGCGATATGATGAATATGAAAAGATGAACCATGTTTTATTCATTGTTGTTTTGCTTGATCTACGAGAAAAATATTGGGTTTGAAATTTATTCTTAATAATTTATCCATCACGGGTGCTGCATTGCATGTCATTTAACGACATATGTTATGAAAGATTTTGAGGCTCTTTACGAAAGTACAAGTCTCTATATCCAGCTCCAGAAAATGTTTCAGTTGTAACAAGTGTTGATGACACTCAATCTCATGATGAGGATGATTCTTCTCTAGCTACTTCTAGCAGAGAAGGCAAGAGAAGATGTAGAAAGTGATATTGGTAGGGGTGGGGGAATCAAAGGTGAAACAGTATTTGATAGAGAAATGTGAATCAAGAAACGATGAACTTGATATACTAGGCTGGTGGAAGACTAATTCTACTAGGTGTACTATTTTTGGACACATGACAAGGGACATTCTAGCTATACATGTTTCTTTTGTTGCTTCTGAATCTGCTTTCTGTACTGGAAGGCGGGATATTGATCCTTTTCGAAGTTCTTTACTTCCTAAGACAGTTGAGCACTTGATTTGCACACAAAGTTGGTTAAAGACACCAGTTGATCTTGATCCTTGTAGCTTAGGAATGGATAAAGTCGAAGTTATTGACACATGTATTGTTTCTACCTTTTATGTTCATGATTATTCCTATTATTTTTCTTGTTTACGTAACTAATTATTTTTCACTTATTATTGTAGATTTTCTAGGTTCTCTAGTTAAGTCCTAGTTCATGTTCATAGATGAAGATTGTTGTGGTGCGGCAGACGGGTAAACTATTTTTCTTTGAAGCTTTACTTCCTTGGTTATATGGCTAGTGAGTAAAGACTGACACCTGTTGCATCTTGGTTGTTTTCTTTATGTGCAGTTTTTGAATGCCCAGTCAGCCACTTTATTCTCATGCAGTCGAGAGACGAGCCGCAATATAACTACACTCTCTTCTAGTCTTCTTTTGAGTTTCAAACTCCTTTTGTGATAGTAGTGTTGTAGTATTATACTCTTTTTTTTCACAGTAATGTCTTGGAATTGATATTGTGTAATGTAACTTGTGTTTGTGTTTGAAATGGCAAGGTCAAAAAGTTATGACATTGACAGGTTATCAATTTTTACAGTATTAAACTTTTGATGGTTGGTGTTTTTTTAAAAAAAATTGTTGGTCGGTTTTTTGAAACTGACAAGAACTGAAGATATGTTAATTAGAACCATTAGATTTCAGAAAATTTTAGCCGTTAGATTTCATAAATTTCAACATATAAAGTTTGTAAAACCTAACCTAATTTCAATTGCAGCAGCCGACTCCTTCTCTTATATTTGTAAGTTTCATTTTCTCTTTTCAAGTTTGAATTCAGTCTCTCTTTTCTCAGATTTGATACTTTGATTTGTATTTGACGAAGAAGATGAAGCAAGAGGCAACAACAGAAAGAGGAAAATTATGTTTTGATTTCGATTTGATATCCAGTTTTTTTTCTTTCTTCATGTTTTTGTATCTTAGTAGTTTGAATTTTCTCCATGTAAATGCTTAATGGTTAATACTGTGTTTACTGAATCAAGGGAATGTAAATTTTGAATGTTTACCATACTCATTGCTTTGTTTGATATGGATGCAGGCTATGGAAAACGCAGCAACACCTAGTACTCGTAGGAAATGTGTTACCATGGATGCAAAGCCTGCAATACGAGATACTTCATAAGGAAAGATCCACCTTCGACGTTTGCAAGGTGACTCACTATGAAATGAGATTTGATGCTGACCCCAGGACAATGAGAATTGAGAAACCGTGGATTCGTAATATGTGTTTTAGATAGAAATATAATTGTTAGTGTCGATTCATCTTAATGTCTGTTGGAAAACTTGAAATTATGTATGAAATTGTAAGAACAAATAGTTTATGACATGCTTTTTGTTGTCAGTTACCTGGAACTGACTATCTTTTTAAGAATTTTGCCTGTCAGATATGAAAAACTGACTGTCAGATAGGCAAAACTGACAAAAGTTCAAATTTGTTGGTTTTCCCAGAACCAGACCACTTTTACCAAAGCGACTCTGTTCGATTATAAGACCGAACCGAAAATACATGGTGCGGACTTCAGTTCTTAAAACTGAAAACCGAGACTTTCGGTTTCGGTTATGGCTGGCCTACTAACCGAGCCAAACCGAGCCATGTGCAGCCCTAAGATTGGTCACTTAACCAGATCCCACCACCAAATAAATGAAGAATGTGGAATAACTTATTTATTTTTAATTCAATTCAAGTTAATAATAAAAGATATAAATTCTAAAAAAAAATCTCCTCGTGCAATATAATTCCCTAAAGTTTTATAGGATGCTTAAAAAGATTGTCATCACAACTCTTTAAGAATCAATATTTATAGGACATTACAAAACTCATTAGAACTTCGTAGAAATTTGCGCAACTCTATTAATATTTATAAATGTTATCAATTTTCACGACTCTTTTCGCATGTTTATGAATCAATGGAAATATGCGTTGAGATAGTAATAAACCGCAACATACTACTATGAAAATTTTTAATTTCAACAATATCCTCGATATATATATATATATATATATACTGAACAATTATTAAATTAGTTTGTGATGGATTTTTTAAGTGAAAAAGCAGGGGTACCGAAATATTACAAACTTTTCGTTTGGGCTCGTGAGTCTTATGGTAAGATATGGACGATCTCAATAATCAATATCCAGATCTGATAACCGGAGTAGGATCACAAGTGATCGGTACAACTCAAGACAAGTCTTGGTAAATCCCCTGGGTGAATTATGGACCAACTCGACGGTTATAAATAACGTATTTCTTGTGTTTGCTTTAATTATATAATCAGAGAATATAATGCGGAAAGTAAAGCACACAAGACACCAGAGATTTTTTTAACGAGGAAACTACGACCTGTAGAAAAACCTCGGGACCTCGTCCATATTGAACACAACACAATACTAACTGTCTACAAACACTAGCCTACTATAAGACTTCGGTCTGGGATGTAGCAGAGACCAAATCCAGCCCTCCAGGTGAATTGGCTACTGTCGCACTCAATACGTCTCTAGATCCCCCACAGATCGTCATGCACTTGATTCCCCTAGCTGACGTCCTTTACAGGCCTAGGAGTTGTTTTAACCGCTGTTAAAGGCTTTAGTCAATAATACCGGCATTGCAACTTTAATTACTGATTGTATGTTTCGAACTGTCTTCTTCAGTTTAACATACGTAAAGTGACTTCCTTTGGATTGCTCCAGGTCATACGGAAATCTACATACAAGCGGGGGCTGACAAGTAAACCGTGTAAACTATGCCCAACTTGTCTCTACCTCAGTTGTACACGAAGAATCACTTAAGAAACTTATACAACTTGAGCTAACTAGGTCTTACAACACCAAGTGCAGCCGTGCGTTGCTTCTTTCAAAACCCTGTATGTAACGTATCAGTTCTTGAATAACCTTATTGCAGAAGAGAAGGATTATAGAATAAACAAGAACGTGATTAGGTTACCAAGGTTACAGGTTAATCTGATAACAACCACAGAGGTACGTTATCGCCTACCTGTGCTTCCCAACTCTCAAGAGAAGTCTGTATAGTCGTTAGGTAATCCCACAGAGGAACTGCTACATAATAGAGGATGACTATACCACAACAAGCTTACACTGAACTGCAAAGAGTTTACGATCAATTCCACAGAGAAACTTCACGTATGCTTGATGTTTGTGGTTTTCGTTCTTTAACCCTCTATTTATAACACTCAATAAGATAGGTTGCTTTGAGATAAAACAACTGATTTATTAACCTACAAGTTAGCAAGTGCCTGTGTAAACTAACCCGTTACTTGGCTTGCACGCAAAGAACCCTAGATATATCTCAATTGGAAAACTTTTATCATTTATCCACCAAGTGATTTGTTAGCTCAAAATCGCTTTAAGATAGATATCCAACAGACCAGAGATAATCTTTATCTTATTGACTCATTGAGATTCGTTAGATAGACCACAGAAGATATTCTGATAAACACAAGTCCAACTAAGAGATAAAGGAGTTAGTTGTTTAACCCGTGTGAAATTCTCGCAGAATATCCACGTGGACGGTTCGTGAACCGTCCGTCTGAATTCAGGCCAAATACATTGAATCCGGTGTTCACGTACATGTACGTGTACAGATAAATGTTTTGAGACACAAAAGAAATTTTCGGTGCCACTGTTCACAAACCGGTTCGTGAACCGCCGTTGCTCGATTAGGGTTTAACTGAATCCGCTGGAAGTTCTGGGCTGGGCCAGTACTTAGACGTGTTATTACGCCCCCAGCTATAATCCATTGGACTCTGCTATAGAGTTTTCCTTTAGATTCATCCATTTTCCTGGAAAGGGTATCAAATCTATCTCATGCATCTTGTAACCTTAGTATTATGGGAACAAATACTACTAACATAACTCATGGTTATGTAGACAAGAATACACAATCTCAATTTCTATATCTCTATTAAAGTAGCCGACTATATCGAAAGATAAAATAAGTAGAATAGAAGAATTTCCATAAAAGTCATAAATCCTACTAACCTTTTGTCGATGAAGAATATTCGATGTCTTCTTTATATTCACTGTCTTCGTCTTCAAGGTCTCTACTACTTTGTGTATATCCCAATTCTGAAATCTAAACTCTAGTAGGCTAAAATCAAGAATTGTGTTTGCCACCTAAAACTGACAACCAGCTTGACATACCAACACTAGTGGGTTTGACCGGACAACGCCCTAACAATCTCCCCCTTTGTCAATTTTAGTGACAAAACCAATTTACATATGGATTCAAAAGATATACAATAAATATCTAACCCAGATGTATCTTGATTTCTTGAATTCTTCAACTTGTCCATTGAGTCTTGATGTGTTCTTTTAACTCCTGCTGAAAAATCCAAATGCAGACACTACAACACTTGACAAAATCTTGTTTACGGATTTTGCATAAGTCAATATGCTAACCCACATGTTGATTGTGTAAAGAGTAAGAATCGGAAGAACTTTAAAGTCTGTGTACCAAAACTTATAAAGTGATTCTACTCATTCTTGATACGAAGCTCCCCCTTAATCTTTATATCTCTTTTGCCAGATTGGTATGAAGCCCAATATTTACCTTCCCCTTACTTGATACTTTCGAGAAAGTACATAAGTAAGCAATATGGTGTTCTCCCCCTATGGTTATGATAGCACAAGAACAAGAAACCATATGTATTCTCCCCCTATTTGTCACAAAAATATGACAAACTAGTTGAGACTTAGGGTTTCAAGCCTATAGAGATAGTCAAGTCAAGGATGTACTCGCATATCAAGTTTAAGATGACATAACTAGGAATTCAGAACGAGGATTTCTAAGTTGATTCATCTTTGGAGAAATATAGATACACTTTTCTCCTAATATTCCACATCCACGCTCCCCAAAAAGATTTGTTATTAAGCGCAAGCTCATTTAGAACTCTCCCCCATGTGGTGTTATTCAATAACAAACAACATATGCCTTTACAAGTAAAGACATGTACAGATATTTACTTCTTTTTGGATAAGAAGTTTTAATCTAGTTTGTCTCTGCCTAACAAACTAGATACTCTTGTTTCCAATAAACAAGAACGACACCAATAGATTGTCGAAGGTGTTGAAACGTTTGTGTATCTAATGGTCTTGTGAGTATATCAGCAAGTTGTCGTTCTGACGGCACATGTTCAAGTATAACAATCTTATCTTCTTAGAGGTTTCTTATGAAGTGATATCGGATATCAATGTGTTTGGTTCTACAATGTTCTACTGGATTTTCAGTAATGCGTATGCACTAGTATTATCACAGTAGATATTCATAGTTCCCACTTTGAAACCGTAATCTGCGAGCATTTGCGAGCATCTGTTTCTACTGGATTTTTTCTTATTAGCTGTAACCCACTTGTAATTCGATCTATAAAAGGCGAGCTCGAGCCCTTTTTTAAGGGTTGGATTTTTTTATAAGTCTTTGCACGTTTGAGAGAGACTAGGTTAGTATTAAATCTCCTCAGGTCTTTGAGCACAATCTCCATGTAGTATAAGCCAAAGAAACACTTTTCATTAATGAATACTTAGGTCATTACTTTGTCAATTACTATGCTTTAATCTTCATCGATGTAGTACTTAGTCTGTTTCGATATCTTGTTATACAATAGAATAGCTCTCTAAATCGTTGGTTGAATATATTAATCTATTGGCTGTTAGGTATAAGATCTCTAAGCAGATTTTATACCAACACAGTTTGGCGCTAGAAACAGGGACTAATTAAAACAACTTAGGTTTTCCTGTGTTTTGATGGTTATCAAAATTCTCAGAATTTTTTTTCTTAGGGTTTTCAAGTTTTTCCTTTATTTCTTTATTTTGTTCTTATCATAAGCTCCACCATCTTAAGTATCTAAAGAGTTTGAGCTTTAGCGTACTTAAGAGTTTTGAGCAAATCAGCATGATGATAAATTGGAGTTTTTCAAGGAATCCAAGCTTTGAAATACAAAGATCAATCAAGATCCCAAAAGGTCTTTCAAAAGTTTTCGTGAAAAAAAAGAATAAAATAAACAATAGTTTTGGATTTCAAATCCGTTATTATTATAATTTCGAGAAAATACCCTCACAACCTTGTATACGATTCATACTGCTAAAACCTGCTTAGGGTTAATTTAGGACTTCCCTATCAAAAGTTATATTATTAGGAAAGTAACTCGGTCACCTTTAGATCCATCATATCCCTTTCTCAGAAAGATGAAGAAAAGTTGATTACCTATAACCTCCATTTTTGGAAGGTAGATCTGGGTAAATCAGGATGGTTAGGAAAAGTAGTTACAAAAGTTTTAGCGTCAGAAACCCTAGGGATATTAATGGATCGCACATAAACCGAAAAATAACAGAAAAACTTCTTTTGCCAGAATTGGCAACAACCAATAGTATGCATGTCAGACCTTTAGAACACGAATAATTATAGTGAACCTCACTTGTCGGCTACATTTTGCAGGGTCATTTCCAGGCTCACAACCTCGAAGAAGCACATCGAGATGGAATCACAAAACATTGGAGCTACACTACATCCGGTCTATTGCAACTCAATGATACATTCAAGGAGAAGCGTTAGCTTGCGAAACAACATAACAGGGAGGATACACAAAAGAGATCCCGAGGGAAA
>JAJJMA010173921.1:0-16787 GCA_023529015.1 Papaver nudicaule
AACAAAATAGACATCTCGAACTCAGGAGAATTCCCAAGTGTCTGGTACACAAACCGGTTCGGGAACCGTCTGCTGGTCAAATTTGGTCAAATCTGGATTCCGCTGGAAGTACTGGGCTGAGCCAGAACTTAGACGTGAGAACGTCCTCAGCTGTGATCCATGGACTCTTTGCTCAAGAGTACTCCTTTAGATTCATCCATATCCAACTAACAGTTTGCAAGCAAACCATTGCAATGGACATATGGCGTCGAATCTATCTCATACATTCTTGTATTCACAGTATTCGTGGGATCAAACACTGGTCATGTCACAAGGCCATGTTACAACAAGAATACAATCTCAATCGCTATTATCACTACTAAAGTAGTCGACTATATTTCGAAAGAATAGAGAAAGTAGAATAGAAGAATATCCATAAAGTCATAACTCCTACTAACCTTTTGTCGATGAAGAATAATTGATGTCTTCTTTGTCTTCACAGTCTTCGTCTTCAAGGTCTCTACTACTTTGTCTATATCCCATTTCCGAAATCTAAACTCTAGTAGGCTAAATCAAGAATTGAGTTTTGACACCTAAAACTGACAACTAGCTTGACATACCAACGCTAGTGGGTTTGACCGGACAATGCCCTAACACAGAGAACGAGCTAAGTCTGTATGAATGCGTTCATGAATGCGTACATACAAGTTCAAGAATTCTCCTGAATTCTCCTGAACTCTAAGGACTGCTCTGTGTACACGTTCATGAACGCGTTCACATAAGCCATGCGGAACTTATAACTTCCATATCTTGAAGTTTTCGGTCTAGACATAATTAGTTCTCGGACTTGTCGTGTCTTGGCCCATGGAATTCAACAACTTAATCCAAGCGATGTTCAAACTAAGTATTTGGACCAGAAGTCGCAAAGCGATGTCTAAACAAGCATTGGACCAGAAGTCGCGAACCTTCGAACAAGGTTGAGTCTTCTTTAACTTTTGGTTTACTCCAAAGTTCTTAGAAGATTGAGAATGGGTATTCAAGCTAGGGACTTTCCTAGTTCCGGAACTTGCTTGAGCCCTACTCAAGGTTGCTTAAACTTTAAGCAAAGCCTCCCTTGGTGATCACTATAAATAGACGACCTTCTGCAATATACAATCTCAATCCTCTACACATCTGTGTATCCTTGCATAAAGGTTGGTCGTCATCTCGAAGTCCTTTTAGGACTACGACTATTGAAAAGACTTCACTTGAGGATCATGAAGCACAGGTCGGAAGTAAAATTCCATCCTGTATCTTGGGTCGATTGAATTCTTTCAATCTTATCACGACCAAGATTTGATAGAAACTTCGTAAGGTAGATCTTGAATCGTAAACCCTAGAAGTTCCCAAACGCAAATTCACGAACTAGGTTTCATACTAAGTTCGTCACGCGTTCGGAGGTAAAGTTGTTTAGGCTAGATCAATAAGCCCTATTCAACATATCAATTTCCATTAACCTTGACTTGAAGTCTAAAGGAAATCACAATCGTATTCCCGTTTAATTACTTGGATACTTTTAGGCGTCCTGTTAGAGGCAGGGTAGCGCTAGTCTTCACGAAGGGAAGTGGAGCAACTCCTAGGCCTGTAAAGGACGTCAGCTAGGGGAATCAAGTACGTAGGCTACTGCGGGAGCCAAGAGACATAGGAGCACATTGGTAGCTGAATTTCTTGTAGGGTGAATTCAGTCTCGATACAGTCCAGTCCGAAGTTTGAGAGTAGGCTAGCGTCTGTATACCGTTCATACTAAAGGTGTTCACATCTAGACGAGGTCCCGGGGTTTTTCTGCTAGGTTTGCATTTTCCTCGTTAACAAAATTCTGGTGTCTTGCATTACTTTTCCCTTCCACATTATATTGTCTTTGATCTATATAATAGAAGTAATTGCAAGTTTGTTGATTCATAACCTTTGTGTTTGAGTATAAAATCTGCTTATAGACTTTACACCCAACAACCAAAGAATCTTTAAACCACCAATATGAACCCTAATCAAATAATCAAGGTACAAATGTAAGGTAGAAGATACAAGATGTTTTTAACGTGTTCGGTGCGGTGAATGCAACCTACATCACGGATTTATTATGTTCTTTGTGTTTAGTTACATAAATCTCCATTAGAGAAGAGATCTAGATCTAGATCTAGTTTTTGGGGAAGAAGATGAGTAGAGGAGAAGGAGGTAGAGAGAGAAAAGTAAAGAGAAGGTCCCTCTCTCCTAGGAGATATTTCCTTTATATAGAGGAAATTTACATGATAATTACGCAAGTACCATTATCTTAGCTACCAAGTAAAGAAGGTCTTCGGTGCGCCTCGTCTTCTTTCATACAACGAGTATATGTCGGTTTATCTCTTCGAAGGACTTCTTCCTCGAGCTCGATCTTTACTTCGGGGAGGCTTTGATCTTGAACTGGGTAGCTACTTCGGAGGGATTGGTGGATCGAGGCGGCATCTTCGAATGGTGGTCCATGGTTCGTAGTCTTAGTCTTCAAATCTCTTCGTGTTCATGAGGTGTTGTCTTGCTCTTCTAGGATGTTGACACGTGGCTCATCCGAATTATGCCCCCACAGTTTGCTCCTTTGCTAATGGATGTTTCGAAGATTAATTCATTAGCAAATTCTTCTTGTCATAATTGATGGTATGAGACACGTGGATAACTGGGCTTCATCGATGAGGTATGGTTACTTCAAGAATCCTTTGAACTTTGAGATGACCTTCGTTGGTGTACTTCGATGTAGACAGATGATTGCTTCATGTTGTAACTAGTTCGAAGGGTGGTAGCCGAGATGTTGTCGAGGTGTTTCTTTTGTTGTGATATTTTCTTCCTTCGGACTATCTTTCGAGCGAGATGAGCTCTTGGCTTTTCATTGTTGTCGAAGGAACTGAGCGGAAGAGTACAAAATGTTTTTCGAGTATGCATACTTGCTCCTACTCTTGCGTGAAGTTCCTAGACGGCTTCTTGGGATGTTTGGTGTCATTATTGTTACTTGGTTGTTGTTGAAGAAATGAGTTTTCAAAAAATTTCATGCGAGATTCCCCTGTATGGTTGCCCCCCTTTTGCTTTCGAAAGTGAAGGAATTGAACTTTTGGGAAGCAAAAGGATTGTCTCTTTCCTAAGTGTACCATCCACAAAGCGAATTTGTTGTACTAAGAGGTTGTCATCCAATGGCTTTGCCCCTACATTCTTTGTTTTGCTCCGGCCACTGCTTCGGTGTGTTGACTTTTGTGGCTCTCCATTGTGAAACGAAGGATGCCATGCTCCTTTGGTGGACGAAGATTACTATCACTTTGCCTTGCTCCTTGTATCATTTGATGTTGCGGTCTACGAGTGGGTTTTTAGCGAAGTTCTTGTATGTACAACCTTCCTCGAGTCGTTTTGAGAGCGAAGCCAATTTTGAAACCCATTTCACTAGATCTTATCGAAGAAACCTTAGTGCATGCTCCTGCTTGATGCTTTAATGAATACTTCAAAGTAATATCTTTGTGATTTGTTTGTGCCCCTGTCTTGCATCTTTTTGCATTTCGATTCATTTGCACTTCGGGCCATCCTGCAGAATATTTCGATTCATCCTGTAATGAAGTTAAGAGTATTGTCAATTCATTCTTTGATAAAGTATATTTTTGAATCATTCTTCGAAGTTAAATGTGATGTATATTTTTGATTCATTCTTCAATGAAGTTTTTATTTTTCATGATCAAGTCATGCTTTTCTTCGATGCATAGTTTTTGAAGTATGACGCGATCAGGCACGTACTTTTCTTCGATGTATTGCTTGCCTGGTAACTCGTGATCAAGCACGAAGTTTACCTTGCAAATTATAGGCTCCTAAGGTTACTTAGAGTGCAACTTCGGGGCTTACTTCGATGTGGGAGGCAGTAAACCAAGCTAGTGGGGGCTTACGGATCACCCTTCCCAAAGGCTTTGAGCTACTCGCACTGGTTTCAAGCAAAACACTGGCTATCGAGACCATAGGTACCCGTTTTGCCTTAGTACGTTAGGTGGGTATCGAAGATACTAAGTATCCTCCGAGAGAACATGGTGGTGTTCTGATAACCCATTTATCCCAAGTAGAGTAGGAAACTTATGGTGGGTAGCTGCTATGTGTCTCGATAATAAAGTAGCACAATGGGGGAGTGCCGGTCAAGGCTGGAGCTTAGACATGGTATTGTTCTCCTATCGCGGCCTGGAGTTCAACTTCTTCTTTTCTCGCTAGCCCCTGCTCAAGGTTGTGCTTGATTTTTGGAGGAGGTCCCTCGGCTGCGTAACTCGCTTGCCATTCCCGTGAATGTAAAAGCTAATTAGCTGCCTCGGGGTTCCATCCACCTCTAAAGGTAGATGATAATCCCATTTATCGTCCCCTCAACGCCTCAAAAGATAGGTCCTCATGGTCGTATGGTAGTGGGTTCAAATGCGTCTCGGCTTATATAACTTTGATGCAAAGTACCCACCGCTAACGGGGTGTCTTGTGGGTAGAGGACTGTGTCATATAGCTCGTAGGGCCCTTACGACTTATATGAACATCAACTATGTGCCCGCTATTCGAGGACTTTTTATTTTTGGCATCAGGGCCTTGGCGTCATGGCCTTTTTAATTTCATTGTGTCAAGGCACTAAGGGAGATATGGCGTCATGGCCCGTTCTTTTTTATGGCGTCAGAGTCTTAGGAGATGTGCCTAAGCAAGTAAGACTTTGTCGTGGTCGGAGCTTGCTTATCCGAGGTTGATGAAATTGCTGCTTCGAGCTATCGATGCATGTTGACTGTCCCGAGAACACTGAAAATATGCTAACATTTGTTTTGCTGATGAGATGATAGTTGTTAATAAAATGCTTTCTTTTGGGTTTGCTTCCTTCAGCGAGTTGCATTGACGTGCTTTGAGGTTACTGATTCATCAAAGTTGAGTTCGTTTCCCAATCAAATTAGTCTTGCCATTCTTTGCCACCGGAGTTGCTACGGAGATGCTACTTCAACGAGATGGACTGGTGACCATTACTGAAAATGTTTCGCATGCCCACAGAGTTCAGCTGCACAGTATTGTTGATGAGATAATCTGATCTGTTGCTGTAACTAGCTGTTTTGAGATTATTGATGATGTTTCATCAAAGTTGGCTATTAACCACTTGATCTAAGAAGTTTTGTATTTGTGTATGTTGATTGTGCTGGTTCGAGGAGATTGGTGTGATCGAATTAGCTGCTCCGAAGTGAAATCGTATAAGACTTGATTTTTTTCCTCCAAAAATATTGTTGTTGGCGAAGTATTCAGGTCCGAAATTGTAATACAAGTCTGAGATAAGTTGGTGGTTTGTTATCAGGATCGAAGGTGGGTTGGCGAAGCTGTTTGGTTATCAGCTGAACTAGCACTCCGAGGTTACTGATGTTGAGTCATCGAAGTTTCCTCGAGTGTTTGCTTCAGAGCTTGAAGAGGTAACTGATGTTGAGGCACCGAAGTTTCTTCGTTGTGGTTATACTGCTGCTTGATGACGATGGCTCCGAGATCATGTACTTAGTTGTCTCCGAGATAAGCATCGGAGTTGAGTATCGAAGGTGAGTAAACATAGTCATCGAAGTTGCATCCGAGATGGCTTCCGAGATGGCTTCTCCGAGATTGCTTCCGAGATGAGATTGAGATGGCTTCACAGTTGATATCTTCGATGGGTTTCTTCGAGGATGATGTTCCCGAAGTGAGGCATCGAAGTAGAGTTTTCTCCGAGATATCTGATGTTTTAAAGCATCGAAGTTTCTTCGCTGTACACAGTTTTTGCTTCCGAGATGGTAGTGGTTGAATAGTGCTCCGAAGTAGGACTGTTGGTGTCTTCGGATCGAAGTGGAATTTGTCGATGGTGGATGCAAGCTGTAGTAGCTCTGAGAACAAGGTTGGTTGATGCTCCGAGAAGAAAGCTGCTCGATAGTTGAACTGTTTGTTCCCTCATGCAGAATGTTAATTCAGTGGTGCTTCCTCGATACATATTGACCATCGAGAGTTAAACTGTGTGGCTTCCTTTCTTCATGGAACTGGGTTGATGTGCTACGATGAAATTTCCCCTGGTTCCAATTATGGCCTCCCGTAATGACTTGTGTTGGTGAAGAATATTTTCCAAAGGGGCTGAGTCATCATAATTGGGTTATCTAAACTGGGTCATCGATGTTGAGTGTATATAACTGTCGAAGGTGAGGATCATAATGGTTAAAGCTGCTTCGTGGAGGATAAGCTGTGTAGCCATCGAAGAGTGGATGGACTTGATCGATGGTGCAGTCGAAGCCATCAAGACTTGAGTTTATACACCCCAACAGCAGTAGCAAAGCAACAGTAACATTCGAACCAGGTGCTACACCAATTCGGACCCAGCTATCCACACACTTGCACCACTCTTGCTACATAAGACTGGCCATTGAAGTTCTGTTTCTAATGCCTTCGAACTTGTCGTCGAATTTGCCTTCGAAGTTGTGTTTCTGATGGCATCGAAGTTGTAACCAAAGGTGGCATCGAAGTTGTAACCGAAGGTGGCATCGTAGTTTTCCTCGCTGCCATAACTGAATTCTGATCAACTAGATTGTCTTATTTAGGCGTCATGGCCTATTCGTTTTCATGGCGTCAAAGCCTTAGGAGATGTGCCTAATCATGTAGGACTTTGCCTCATCGAGGAGGATCTGGAGGTTGTACCGAGCTGTTTACGATAAGCATAATTCGTTCATAACATAATAGTGTGCGAAATCGAAGATTGCATAAAGCTAAGAGATTCGGATGTGTCATAATATGACAAGTATGCTTTTTTCGTAATGTGATATGTTGTATCGAGAGAAGACTTAATGAATCTAAGGCATAAAAATGCTAATTGGTGACTCAAAAATTCTTAACTTCATTATTGTTGCATATTGCTCGATGTTGTATGAACATACTCGATACCCCCACTCCTTCGAGGTAAAAAGAGATGGTTCGATCTTCAAATGTAATTATTCGATGCTCCATCCCCTTAAGGTGGGAAAAGATGGTTCGATCTTTTAAACATAATTCTTTGATGCCCCATCCCCTCAAGGTGGGAGGAGATGGTTCGATCATATTTGTTATTGCACTATTTCTCTTAATTCGAAACTATACTTTTTTTTTTGATATTCACGCCCCTCGAGGTGGGAGGAAGCGATTCGATAGATTTTATAAAGAAACTAATATAAGTGGAACTCCTAATTTAGGATATAATCTTAGTTTGAACGTTCGATAAGTAGAACTTCGATATTGATGCCCCTCGAGGTGGGAGGAAGCAAATCAATCGACTTTTAAAGAATCAAGCATGTTGCAAGGAAGAAATCTATGACTTCATACATTATTTGCTAAGTGACTTATATATAATGGCGTCATGGCCTAACGTACGACTTGCTTGAACGTTATTCTAAGCATGAGAGGTGCATGGACATTCAAAAACTTTTAAAGTAGCAAGAGAAGTGTTTAGAAATTCTCCCCCCAAGAAGGTTGTTGAGACTACTAAGGTGGGTTTGTGTCCGAAGTTGTTCTTTGCTGCCATGTCCGAGTTAATTATTTGTGGAGTAAACTTCCTCTTTGTTGCTGCTTCGCTAGGAGTCCGTGTCCATTGAGTCATTATTTTTCCTTTTTCAACTTTCTTTGTATGGTTCTAGAGGGTTCTTGTGCGCCTTGCTTGAGTGTTTGTTCATTTCCATGCATTGTACAATCTTTCTTTAATTCATTCCTTTTTCGTAGTATCTTCCCATAATTATTCATACCTGTGACTTAATGATAAAGTGAGTGAGAGTTAATCAAAACTTTTAAGGTAAATAAATCACCATGATAATTTTTTATGTATCGAGTAATTTATTTAATTATTGAAGCATGACTATAAAAGAAAATAGTGATATATAGATGTCTTAATTAACTATCATGCTTTGACACGGTAAGTGTCACTGATGAAAATGAATTTTCTATGACTAATTCATATCATGACTATGTTTGAATTTCATTAGGCTACTTGCTAGAGAAAGAAGTTGGTTACTCAGTATAGAGACTACCGTTCCCTGCATTATCGAAATGTTTGTCAGGCAACATTTTTCTTTCCCACTAGTGTTGTAAATGTTTATGACTAAGCTGTGTATTATCCCATATGAATAATGATGGTAAAGGATATTTCCTAATACGTACTCCTATAACGTGAGTAAGAGTTTAAAGATTTCCAGAGTAAATAAACATGCCTAATCGTGCTCACTGGCCTGCTTGTAGAAGCAAATAAAGAGATTGATAAATTAAGTTTTAGGCATCCTTCCCTTTCATGTGGTTTTTACCATCGAGGAAGTAGTTTCGATCGGACTAGGGACCCTTGCCAAGCTGTCTGGCTCGGAGTATGGGTTCGTCAAGTTGACATCGAAGTGAGTGACTTTGGTTGGAGAGGAAGAGTCAGTTCCCTTGAAGTTGCTTGAACTGATCCGAAGTTGGTGATCAGACTGACTGTTGTATCATTTTCATGAAGACTGCTTTGATTCTCTCTATTGATTGTGTTTCTTCAAACTAATTGTCCCTTTCTATCGATTGCTTGTCGGCTGTGTTGACGTGAGGAGATTTCCACGATATGTTGTTTGCCATAGGTATCTATATCCAGCTGTATTGATATGCTTTAATGATTCTCTCAGAACTGGTCCAAGATGATTGTTGCTGGAACTTGATATTTCTTGGTTTGATGAAGAGGTTACCAGGCCATGTTTTGTTACTGTTGTTTCCAATCTGGTGTTTCCCTCACTTCGAAGTTTGGGTTTTATATCGAAGTTGTATCGAAGTTATGCCGTCAAAGTTGACATCTCGAAGTTGTTTATCGAGTTCCATCGAATTTGTTTATCAAGTTACCTTTGAAGTTTGAGTTACTGATGTCGTACCATCGAAGTTGCATCGAAGTTCATGTACCATGCCGAACTGTTACTGCGATCGTATGATCTGGGATAATATATCTCTGAGTTTGGATGGATATTGCTTCTTCAAGGTTGTTGAGTACTACGGGATTAATTTAAAAAGGCTTCAACTTCCATTTCTTTCTTATACTAAGATCGAAGCTGCCATTGGGTTACTGCCGAGGGAGTTGATTGTTTTTGGCTTAAGTAAAGTTTTTTTTTTTTGGATGTTAGCGATGATGGCTCGAAGTTGCTAATCGAGGCTGAGTAAATGTGATCAAGGTGAGTCCTCGATGTTGTTCCGATGCTCCGAGATTTTATTCCGAAGTTGTTGTTCCGAAGGTGAGTCCTCGATGTTGTTCCGATGCTCCGAGATTTTGTTCCGAATTTGCTATTCCGAAGTGAGTCCTTGATGTTGTTCTGAGATTATTGACGTTAAGACATCAACGCTGGTTTGTTAAAGTTGAATCATCGAGGTTGGGTTCTCCAAGTTTGTTGATCGAAGTAAGGCTACCGAAATGATGTTGGTTTGTTTTGATCGAGATGATCCCTCTCATGCATCGTTATTCTGTAGTTCGAGTTAACTGTTGTACTATCTCCAAGAAGATTGCTTCGATGTTATATCGATTGTGTGATACGAGGAGATTGCTTCGAAGGATAGCTTTGATGTGATCTAGTTGATTGTTATTTCTGGGTTACTGATCTGTAGCAAACTGAGCTCCAAGCCGAGATTTCTTGTTTTCGTGTACTGTCCGAGATGGGTATCATGATTGGTTCTCTCGACGCCGTCCTGATCCTGTTTATTTGTTAGCCTTCCTCGTAATGGTATTGTTATGTGTTGACCCTCAAGTTGTTTTCTTCCTCGAACTAGATTGATGTCTCTCGGTGAGTCATCGAAGTTGGCTTCGTTGTTGTATCATCTCCGAAGGTTTACCATAGAATTGATTGCGAGCAGATTGCTTCGAGGGGTACTTCGAGGACTGGTTGTTCGATTTATGCTGGTGATAGTGGTCGATATGCTATGTTTAACGAACTAGCTGATGTATCATCTTTGAGAAGATTGTTTCCGAGAAGATTGTGTCCGAGAAGATGGTGTCTCCGTCAAGCTGCTCCGAGCTATTCTCATCAAAATGATACGAGAAACATTTTTCCCTGGATGATGCTACTGTGGTGTTTATCCATCGAGCCATTTTGAGAAAGACTGCTCGCCGACGTTGCTCGTTACTGTTAGTGATAAAGAATTTGCCTTGTTTGCTCTGAAAATGATTTTGCTTCCTCTGAGACTCCAGCTGCTTCCAAAACTTCTGATTACTTTTCGATGTCTGTTGTTGACACGAATGTGCTGTCAGTTATGGCTTCCGAAGTGATGCTCGTGCTTCGATCCTTCCCTGAGTTATCAGCAAGTCATGAATCTTTATTAGTTTTTGCTGCAAATAACAAACTAATTAGGTGAATAACCATGAATCAGTATGCACTATCCAGAAGAAAGAATGAGGAAAAACCCCAATCGAGTGAATTTGTTGTTACTAAGTCTTGAAAGGGTTTGTGAGATATTTTGCTGGTTGTCGATTTACAAACATAATTTATTGAAATCAAGATTTTTAGACAAAACAAAATTTGGTTCAAGGAATTAGCTCTGTATCAAACTAAAAATCAGAGGCTTTTTGAAAGGCTTAAATGGGTTTTGTGAGCAAGGTCCTTTAATTGTAGATCTGAAATCAAAATTCATTTTGAATCAAAATTTTGAAGTGGAGATCAGGATTTTGCTGAAAGAAATAGTAATTTCCTAGAAAATATGTTTTAAATCTGTGTTCAAGCCGTTCTGCCTTGGAAGATAGAGGAAGCCTCTATTTATATTTTTGAACTCACCCTGATCTCTCGACAGAGAAGGTGGAAGTCGTGGAAGAGTGGGGGAGTGAAGGACATGAGTTGGTTTCTGCAACTGCCTGAGTCGTGTAGATCATGCCCACTCGCGCCATCTACTCGTAACTGTCCACTATCTCCATCAGTTTCTTTCAACTGCCGTAGACCGCCATAGCAATACCTCTAAAGTTATCCCCCCGTGTGATGTTTTTGATGTCTCGAGTGATACGCGGATATTGCGTAGTTGAGTTGAGTAAAGTAGAGTCGTATGACTAACTGGCGTGACCAAATATGATCGTAGTGCCTATGGGGCGCAAGTGCATAGGAGTGCATAGCGCCATAGCCCAAGGGGCTACGGCCTTGGCCTTTGGCCAAGGCTAAGTTTAAAGCGCTTTGCGCTAGTTCTATGGCGCCACGTCCATGGCCTTTGGCCAGGGCCAAGTTCTTTGAAGTGCCTTGCGCTAGGCTTATAGTAGTGGCGCCATGGTTCCTGGCGCCACGGCCTTGGCCTTTGGCCAGGGCCAAATTTCTAAGGCGCTTTGCGCTTGCTCCATGGCGCCATGAATTATGGCGCCACGACCTTGGTCTTTGGCCAAGGCCAACTTGTTGTGGCGCCATGGTTCATGGCGCCACGGCCTTGGCTTCTGGCCAAGGCCAGTTTGTTTGTGGCCGCGTCTTGTGGCATGGCCTTGGCTTTTAGCCAAGGCCAAGTAGGTTTGTGGCGTTTTTGTGCCAATTTCTTGTAAATCCATGGTGGCCCATGAGAGTGCCATGCTATGTGGCGTTATGGCTTTGGCATCTGGCCAAGGTCGACTCTGGGGCAACTTGTGCCTTAGTCGTGGTGTGTGTGTGCTTATGCTACAACACACTTGAGGTCATGGCGTGTTTATCCATGTTAGGCTAGACCATCCTGAACTTGGGATTAGATCTGCTTAAGCCTGTTTAGGCTGATGTATGCCTCTCAGAGAGCTCTGGACCAGCCTGGAGCTTCAATATTCCTGAGGTTTGCATCAAGACTCGTATGTTGAGTCGTATTAAGAGGAAATCCATGAGGATACGTCTCTGTTAACTCTTCACCGTATACCATTAAGCGACCTGGTTCTGATATCGAGATGGGTGTCGACATGAAGCAGATCAATGGGTTTAATATGTTGGTGAGGTTATTAGTACTGCACTATGATATTACCCTCCCCACCGGAGTTATAAGAGAGAGCTCATAGAGAGTTTGTTGAGCTCATGGAATGGGTTGCACTCTGAGCTATGAGCCTGAATAGGCGATTGCCTTTAATAAGGCATGGTTTCGAGAGTGTTTTGACAATCTTGTCCCTCTCTCATTTTTCACCATCTACAGTCTCATCAAAGTCAATCCCTTCAATTTGGGAGAACCCTTGAGCCACAAGTCTGGCTTTGTTTCTTACAACAGTACCAAACTCGTCAGACTTGTTCTTGAAGATCCATTTTGTACCTACAACATTAATGTTTGGTGGTCGATCAACAAGTGTCCAAACATTTTGTCATTCGAATTCACTAAGCTCTTCTTGCATAGCATTAATCCATGCAAAATCCTGTAGTGCTTCGTCAACATTCCTTGGTTCAACATTAGACAGGTAACAAGCATAATGACATAAATTTCGTGCTTGTCGCCTAGTCATCACTTTTGTAGTGAATGTTTCTCCAATAATGTCGTCAGGTCCATGACTACGACGGACCCATAGAGGTTTCTCAGGAGAAATTGGCTCAACTTCTTCCTCTACATCATCGTCTTTATTGTGGTTTGTCTTTGTTTCGATCACAGTCAGAGCTACACCAGTAGTGGGCGGTTCGGGAACCGCTGACCCTTTCTCTGCTGTTTCGATCGGCGGTAGCTCTGCTGGGGCATTGTTATGCTGACGAAATCCAGTTATGTCATCAATGATAACATTTGGAGATTCCATCATAACTTGAGTTCTTGTGTTAAAAACTCGAAACCCTCGACTGTCAGATGCATATCCTAGGAAAATTCCCTCATCGCTTTTTGAGTCAAATTTTCCTCTTTGTTCTCTGTCTTTAAGGATATAACATCTGCTTCCAAAGACACGGAGATAACCCAAGTTGGGTTTCTTACCGTACCATAGCTCATAGGGTGTATTTAAGGTGAAGGACCTTAGATATACACGATTAATAAGATAGCATGCTGTGAATACTGCTTCACCCCAAAATTTTAAGGGCAAATCTCTGTTATGAAGCATAACCCGAGCCATTTCTTGAATATTTCTATTCTTTCTTTCAGCCACGCCATTAGCCTGAGGTGTGATAGGTGCTGAATAATGTTGAATTATACCCAGTGAGTCACATAACTCGAATACCTTAGTATCTTTGAATTTTGTGCCACGGTCGCTCCTGATTTTCTTAACTGTGCGACCTTGCTCATTCTGGATTTTATTCACAATGATCTTAAACTCTTCTAGGGTATCATTATTGTGCTTGAGAAATGCTACCCAGGTGAATCTAGTGTAGTCATCGACCATTACCAAGGTATATTTATTCCCACCAATAGTTACTTCTTGGATAGGACCAAAGAGATCCATATGAATTAATTCAAGTGAAGCTTTGGTTGCTATACCGGTAGACACTTTATGTGGAACTCTTATTTGTTTACCCTTTTGACAGGCACCACATATACCATCGACGTTGGCTTGTATCTTGGGGACACCTCTAACAAGTTCCTTGTTAATGAGCTTCCCCAATAAACGATAATTGATATGACCAAATCGTTCATGCCAAAGATGGGTAGATTCATCCTTAGTCAGGTTGCAACAAAGATCGGACTTGATATCAAGTAGATAACAATTGTTCGACCCACGAATACCACGAAATATGGTATTGCCAGATTTATCTTCAATGGCCCATTTCTTTGCCTCGAAAACAACCTTGTGGCCTTTGTCGCATATTTGACTAATAGAGAGAAGATTTGTTGTCATGCCTTCAACATAGACAACATCATGGATCTCGGGAATACCTGGAAGTTTAATAGTTCCTCGCTTGCTGATGAAGCAACAACTTCCATCTCCAAAGGTTACAGGACCACCTTTGTAATCATAAACGTTCACAAACCAAGATAAATCCCCTGTCATATGCCTACTACATCCACTATCAAGGAACCATTGAAAAGGGGATGTAGATTTCAGAGCTACCGCTCCTAAGGCACATTCACGAGTTCCCTCAATAGGGGGTGCTTCTTGATTTCTAACATGCTGTCTCAACTCAATAAAGAGTTTATGAGCATTTTTATGCAAGTCTTTCAGTTCCTGGAGTTTATCCTGAACGAACTGCATAAATATTGGAAGTGACCTTTCAAGCCACAAAAGGTGCAGGGGTGTTCAATATTCATGTTTTCTGAGTAAGGGAGTTTGAACCCGATTCCATATCTTTCCCTTGAGACATGCTTCAGACTAGATTTTGTATAAGGGTCTTGAATCCCTTTAGTCATTTGACTTGATCTGGATAAACTGGGGTTAGTAGTCTGTTTCTCACGGACAATCTCATCTAGCTTATTGCTGAGCATTTTCTCTTTTTCAGATAAACCATGAATTTTTTCACTTTGAATGTTTAACCCGATATAAAGCCCTTCGAATTTTCTAATTAATCTCTGTTTTTCAATGCATAGAGAATTAATAAAATCGGTCCATACATCATACGTGTAATCTGTCAAGATTTCTCTCTCAGATGCTGATGTTACATTCAAGTGTGGTGGTATGTTACAAGCTTTTAAGCTTTGTTCCATGACTCACAAGCCGCGATAAACATAGACAGTTACGTCCTTAATGTGTTCACCGGCTCTGATACCAATTGAAAAAGCAGGGGTACCGAAATACAACCAACTTTTCGTTTGGGCTCGTGAGACTTATGGTCAGATCTGGACGATCTCAAAAATCAATATCCATATCTGTTAACCTGAGTTTGGATCACAAGGATCAGTCCAACGCAAGACAGGGTCTTGGTAAATCCAAGGGATGGATTGAGGACAACGATCAGGTTTATAATAACGTACTTCTTGTGTTTGCTTTAATTATATAATCAGAGAATATAATGCAGAAAGTAAAGCACACAAGACACCAAAGATTTTTTTAACGAGGAAACTACAACCTGTAGAAAAACCTCGGGACCTCATCCAGATTGAACACCGCACAGTACAAACTGACTACAAACACTAGCCTACTATAAGACTTCGGTCTGGGATGTAGCAGAGACCAATTCCACCCTCCAAGCGAACTAGCTACTGTCGCACTCCTTACGTCTCTAGATCCCCCACAGATCGTCACGCACTTGATTCCCCTAGCTGGCGTCCTTTACAGGCCTCGGAGTTGCTTTAACCGCTGTTAAAGGCTTGTGTCAACAATTCTGGCTTTGCAACCTAAATTATCAACTGTATGTTTGAACTGTCCTCTATCAGTTTGACATACAGAAAGTGACTTCCTTCGGATTTCTCCAGGTCATACGGAAATCTACTTACAAGCGGGGGCTGACAAGTAAACCGAGTAAATTATGCCCAACTTGTCTCTACCTCAGTTGTACACGAAGAATCACTTAAGAAACTTATACAACTGGAGCTAACTAGGTCTTACAACACCGAGTGCAGCCGTGCGTTGCTTCCTTTCAAAACCCTGTATGTAACGTATCAGTTCTTGAATGGCCTTATATCAGAAGAGAAGGACCGTAGAATACACAAGAACGTGATCAGGTTACCAAGGGTACAGGTTACTCCGATTTCAACCACTAAGGTCTCAATCTCCTACTTGTGCTTCCCAACTCTCAAGAGAAGACTTTATAGTCGTAGGTAAATCCCAAGAGGAACTGCTACCTAATAGAGGATGACTATACCACAACAAGCATTCACCGAAGTGAAAAGAGGTTTAGGATCACTTCCAAAAGGAATCTTCACGTATGCTTGATGCTTGTGGTTTTCGTCCTTAGACACCTCTATTTATAGCACTTAATAAGATAGGTTGCTTTGGAATAAAGCAACTAGTTACTTGTTCCACAAGTTTTGGAAACCCTAACTTGCAAACAAAGTAAACCGAGATTTATCTCAATTGGAAATCATTTATCATTTATCTGCCAAGTGTTTTATTAGCTCATAAACACTTCAAGATTGATATCCAACAGACCAGAGATAATCTTTATCTTATTGACACATTGAGAACCGTTAGATGGACCACAAAAGATATTTTCGTGATAACCAAGTCCAACTAAGAGATAAGGAGTCAGAGTTTAACCCGAGTGAAAATCCCAGAGAATATTCACTTGGGACGGTTCGCAAACCGTCCATCTGAATCACCGCCAAAAGTATCGATTCTGAGGTTCACGTAGGGTACGCGTACAAAATGATACTTTGGAACTCAGGAGTTTTTCCTAAGTCACTATTCACGAACGGTTCGTGAACCGTCGTCATTCAGATTTAGGGTTTAACTTGGATCCGCTGGAAGTTCTGGGCTTCACCAGTACTTAGACGTGTTAGACATCCTCAGCTATAATCCACTGGACTCTTGCTCAAGAGTTCTCCTTTAGATTCACCCATATCCAACAAGTGATTTGCAAGCAAACCATTGCAATGGACAAATGGATCTCATGCATTCTTGTAAACTTAGTATTCGCGGGAACAAATACCAACATAACACATGGTCATGTAGACAAGAACACGATCTCAATCGTTATTAATATCACTACTAAAGTAGCCGACTATTTCGAAAGATAGAGTAAGTAGAATAGAAGAATTTCCATAAAAGTCATAACTCCTACTAACCTTTTGTCGATGAAGAATAATTGATGTCTTCTTTTTCTTCAAGGTCTCTACTACTTGGTCTATATCCCAATTCCGAAATCTAAACTCTAGTAGGCTAAATCAAGATTTGTGTTTTGACACCTAAAACTGACAACCAGCTTGACATACCAACGCTAGTGGGTTTGACCGGACAATGCCCTAACACTTGATATGGTGATAGCTTTGGGGATCATATGTAGGATATTACCTTTGTTGAATGAACTATTCATGGTAGT